>JAWQEG010000716.1:0-5000 GCA_033782935.1 Petrolisthes cinctipes
TATGCGAGACCAAATCACATTACCTTTTCTTTTGTATTATTGGTCTTAAATTGAATTAGAGAGAGATGACTGGTCCATCAGCAAGAAAATTTACATGTACTACATGCAAGGTGTACTGCTGGTGTGAGGACTTCAGCGGGAGGAGTGAGAGCGACCTATACTTCTCGAGTGTCTGCGACTTTTGCAAACTCAAGGAGAGGTTGATGAAGCACATCTCACTGCTCACGAAGGAGAACAACTCCCTTAAGGAGGAAGTTCTCCGAATGGACTCACAGAGGTGTGACTGCCATGTGAGAGACAAGGCAGTCCAAGGGGCTTCTTCACCGGAGAGCTCCACCACGGCGGTAAAAAACAAGAAGAAGAACAACAACAATGAAGAGGGAAAAGAGACTGCAGAAAAGCGAAATGGAAAAGAGACTGCAGAAAAGTGTAATGGAAAAGAGGAGGGGAATATGGAGAAGGGAGAAAAACCCAAGAAGACAGTTGAGGAGAGATTAGAGGCAAGTAAGGAATCAAATAAGAAGGAAAAGAAAATGAAGAAGGAAAAGAAGATGAAGAAAAAGCAACCTGGAGGAAGTGACGAGCCCGGCAGGAATTCAAAACACTCTTTGGTTCCTCACAAGGCATCTCATGCTCCTACCAAGGAGAGGCCTGTAGATATACACTTTGTAGGTGATTCCCAGGCACGAGGGCTGCAACCCCTAATGGCAGATCGCCTTCACACTTCTGTGAAGGTGAATTGTTTGCCAGGTTGTGGCAATGCTGACCTCCGAAAGGAAGCTGAGAGGATCCAAACGTCCAGATCTGCTGTCATTGCACTCATGGTGAGTGGTAATGACATCTACCTGAGAAATGGTAGAGTAGGCATGACCGAAGGAGTCCTCTTGGATGTGCTCGGTGCAGTAGACGACTGTGGGTTAAAAACCTGCAGAAGGGTAGTTGTTGGCATGCTCCCAAGGAGAGGCCCTTCAGGGACTGCTCTGTCAAAGAACATTGCAGTAAATCAGCGCCTGGCTGATTTGTGTACTGCCGAGGGGGTGTTCTTTGTGGACCCCTACACCTCACTCTTTGGTAGAGATGACCTCTACCAGAGGGATGGCACACATCTCTCACCAAAGGGGAAAGAAGTGCTTTCCAAATTAATGGAAGACGCCGTCCGACGATGTCTCAGGAGCACTCGACTGAGCGTGGAGGAGAGCCCTCGTCGCTATACTAGAGTGACCCCAGAGAAGACATTCGCTGAGATCCTGAAGAAGGATATCCCCAGCACTACCAAGACAATGACCAAACCGGGAAACGGAAGAGTATAGGGAGCCCTGCAGTTGGGGGTTCCCTGAAAGTTCTATTGTTCAATGCCAGGTCCATCCGAAACAAGTTTTTGGATGTGCGGACCCTCATTGCGACAGAGGAACCCGAGATGGTGGCCATAACGGAGTCATGGTTGAGAACCTCAGACAGAGATCTTGAAGGGGAATTCGTGATTCCAGGCTACCAACTCTTCCACAAAGATAGAGAGGACAGAGGGGGTGGTGGTGTGCTGTTGTATGTAAAGAACTCTATCAAATCGATGACTTGCAACATCACATCGAACCACGAGCTCCTTGGAGTTGACCTAGAAATAGGCACTGCAAAATACAGAACCCTGCTGCTTTATAGACCCCCTGGACAACTCAATGAGATGGACAGGGACCTATACCAGTTGCTGGGTGAACTAGTGGACGGCAGGGTGTGCATCCTTATGGGGGACTTCAACACACATGTTGACTGGGAAACCAGAGAGCCCTCTGCCGAGAACACACCACTCTTGGAGTTTGTAAATGATGAATTCCTCACTCAATGGGTAAGGGAGCCAACAAGAGGTGCTAACATACTCGATTTCTCTGTAAACGAAGAAATAGGCGGAAGCGACCACAAGCTTATAAGATTTTCAGTTAAGGTCCCTAGTATGGAGACCGTGACCCTGGTGCATAGAAAATTAGACATGGGGAGAGTGAACTTTGCAGGTCTTCGTGAAGGCATTGCTGAAATGGAACTAGAGGAGGGAGAGAGTGCTGACGATCTGTGGAGGTCATTTGTCTTCCTTCATGGAACTTCAGTTGTGCTTTATTCCTCTGAAGGGAACAGGTCAGAAGTTCATTCAACCTAAGTGGTTTAATCGGGAAATCTGTAACCTACTAAGGGAGAGGAGAACTGCGTATCGTCGAGCGAAGACATCTGGGGACTTTGACGGTGATAGAAGACTGAATCGAAATGTGAAGTCCAAAATAAGGGCGGCTAAGCGTGCTGAGGAGGTCCGTGTGGCTAGACTCTGCAAAGAGAACCCCAAGGAGTTTTTCAGTTATGTGAATGGCCGTAAACCAATCCGACACAGGATCGGTCCCTTGGTGAATGAGGATGAAGCATTGATGCACTCTGATGCAGAAAATGCTAACTTCTTAAATGAGTACTTCTCTTCAGTGTTCTCTGAGGAGAGTGGTCCCATTCCCGAACCTTTGGACTCCGTCAGTGAGAAGTTGGAGTCAATGGTCTTCACCCAAGAAGAAATCGAGAGAAAAATAATTGAATTAAAAGCAAACAAGTCCCCCGGTCCGGATGGGTTCTTACCTAGAGTGTTGAAAAAAGTGCATGGTGAAGTATCACGGCACCTGTGCATGGTCTTCAACAGGGTAATCCAGACTGGATGCGTTCCTAGAGACTGGCGAGAGGCAGAGGTGACTCCTATCTTCAAGAAGGGAGATGCTAGCTAACCGTCAAACTACAAACCCATCAGTTTAACCTCGATAGTCTGTAAACTCATGGAGAGCATCATGGTGGACAAAATAACAGCACACTTAGAATCAAATTTGCAACTGAGGGGTTCCCAGCATGGGTTCCGGCAGCACCGTTCATGTCTCACAAATCTGGTGGAATTCTTCCATTTTGTTTTCAGTGAGCATGATCGAGATAAAGCGGTCAATGTTGTCTACTTAGACTTTCAGAAAGTCTCTGATAAGGTACCCCACCGCCGCCTCCTTCGGAAAGTGCGTGCACTGGGCATAAACGGAAATGTGGCAAATTGGATAGAGAACTGGCTAAGTGACAGACGGCAGCGGGTGGTAGTTAATGGACAGGATGGTGTTCCCCAAGGTTCTGTTCTGGGACCACTACTCTTTATCCTCTATGTTAATGACATGGATGGTGACATGGTTGCCAAGATTTCCAAATTCGCCGATGATATTAAGCTTGGTATGAATGTCGCGAAAGAAGGAAATACTACCCGCTTACAAGAAGATCTTAGGAAGATCGGGAAGTGGTCTGACACGTGGCAAATGCCATTTAACGTGAAAAAATGCAAAGTTATGCATATAGGCCACAGAAACCCCCGAACAGAGTATAACCTTAAGGGCAATGCTCTCGTAAGCACTGATACTGAGAAAGACTTGGGTGTAACTATCACCAGCGACCTCAAGTTCTCAAAGCAGTGTATTGAGGCGAAGAAGAAAGCCCAAAGGATGTTAGGGTACATAAAGCGACAGTTTGGATATCGGAACAAGGAGATAGTACTTTGTCTGTACAATTCCCTTGTCCGACCGCACCTGGAGTATGCAGTCCAGTTTTGGAGTCCTTCTTACCGAAAGGATATCGCGAGATTGGAACGAGTGCAAGCCAGGGCAACCAAACTTATACCCTCTCTTAGACACAAGAGCTATAAAGGTCGGTTGGTAGAACTCGACCTGTTCTCTTTGGAAACCCGGAGACTGCGTGGTCAGCTTATCGAAGTGTTTAAAATACTACGAGGCTTTGAAAATGTAGACTACAGGGACATTTTCTAACTCAGTGAGGGCACAACCAGGAATCATGGCTACAAACTTGAACTGAAGCGATACAACCGTGATCTGTGTGGTAAATTTTTTACATACAGCATCTGCGGTACTTGGAACGCGCTTCCTGCTGATGTAGTCAACAGCAACTCTGTGGATCAGTTCAAGTCCAGATTAGACAAAGTCTTAAATCACCGTCTAGGTGTTTAAGCCGTTGTGCGAGTGTTCCTTGATGGTTTCACATGACACATTCGAGGACGGTCGCCTACTTGCGCAACTAAACCCACAGGTACCCTCTTTGTATGGATCGTAAGGTCCCCTAGGGTACTTCTTTTCCTTGTAACTCCTTGTAACTCTCTCTCTCTCTCTCTCTCTCTCTCTCTCTCTCTCTCTCTGTACAACTAACAAACCTAACACCAATAAATAATAACTCAATAACAACAAAAATAACAATACAGTACTATTAACATTTGTTATTATTATTATTATTAAGGGGGTGCAGAAGTAGGGGACAGGTTTGGGGGGGGGGAAGTGCGGGAATAGGGGGACAGACTTGGGGTGGGTAGAAAGCCTGTCCCATATTCCCGCACCCCCCTAACACCCCCCTAACCCCCCCAAGCCTGTCCCCCTACTCCTGCACCCCCCAAAATCACCCCCTTATTATTAGTAGTAGTAGTAGTAGTAGTATACATGTGTGTTATATATGTGTGTGTTATATATGTGTGTGTTATATATGTGTGTGTTATGTGTGTGTGTGTTATGTGTGTGTGTGTTATGTGTGTGTGTTATATGTGTGTGTGTTATATGTGTGTGTGTTATGTGTGTGTGTTATATATGTGTGTGTGTTATATATGTGTGTGTGTTATATATGTGTGTGTGTTATATATGTGTGTGTGTTATATATGTGTGTGTGTGTTACATATATATGTGTGTGTGTTATATATGTGTGTGTGTGTTATATATGTGGGTGTTATATATGTGGGTGTTATAAATGTGTGTGTGTGTGTGTGTGTTATATATGTATGTGTGTTATATATGTGTGTGTGTGTGTGTTATATATGTGTGTGTGTGTGTGTTATATATGTATGTGTGTTATATATGTATGTGTGTTATGTATGAATATTTTCTTTCCTTTATTACTTCTAGGATGGAGTGGAACTCTTGTTCTTGTGAAGTGCTGAGATGAAGTGCTGTGAAGAA
>JAWQEG010000716.1:7500-17500 GCA_033782935.1 Petrolisthes cinctipes
TACTACTACCACCACCACCACTACTACTACTACCACCACCACTATTACTACTACTACTACCACTACTATTACCACTACATCTTCAACTACTACAGATTGCAACGAGGGAGCTTCGCTGGCGTGTATGAGTGTGTGTTTGTGTGTGTATGTGTATTGTATTTGTGTGTGTATATATTATTAGATTGTACAATGTCAGGATTTAATAAAATTTCATTAACTTAATAAATTGTCAGGATGTATTTTATTATATATATATGTATGTATTTTATTAACTTAATAAATTGTCAGGATGTATTTTATTATATATATATATATATATATATATATATATATATATATATATATATATATATATATATATATATATATATATATATATATGTATTTAACTAATGCAAGGCAACTTGCAACATGTAATTGCCCCCTTACAGCAGCTATTGGCCACACCCTGTGTAGAGGGTGTGGTCATCGCCGGGTCCTCTGGAGAGGGCTCGGCGTCATCGGACCAGGGGTGGAATCCAAAGAGATTGTTTAGCGACGCGTCGCTAATACCGATGTCGTTAATAACTAACTACACGCAGGCGTCGTTAACTTCGCCCTGATCCAAGAAGCCTCTGCCCGCCTGTTGTTAGGAGCGCGGTAACTGGTACACGCCTCTGATTGGCTAGAGTCATCAATGACGTCATGGACACCTCGTAGCCAATCACGAAGCGTGTGACATGGCGCGTTTGTTTAAAAATCGCGATCAGCTGGCAGCTGTCAAAACAAGTGTCTTCGTATCGCTCTACTGAGTGTACTCGACTTTTTCATTTCAAACACAGCAGGTACGTCCACAGTTTTTATTTAGTATCTGAAAATAGTTTTTGGAGTCATACGAAATGTAAATAATGAAAAGGTTATGAAATGCTTATTGATTTTATGCACTCTTTGTATGGTAATTACATTAATCATTCAGTATACAGTACTTGGTTTTAGCATTTCATTAATTATTAACATACTTGTATTTTGTTTAAAACAAAGATGTATAACACAGTACTGTATTTACAGTAGTGTACTGTGTTCTATTTTCGTAGCACTCTGTGCTCTGCCATCTAACTAATGCCCAATATTCTAATCCTGTTCCCACCTCCTGTCAGTGCTTATAGTGGTGAATCCATGATCCATTCCCTGAAGATCATTTAATAACATTGTTTATTCTGAACACACAGCAGAATACGTATTGTTGCCACACTTCCTCCATGCACAAGAGGACATTAGGAACATCCTAGAAGTGATGATGGAGTCAGCAGGAAGCCACAGCTGCTATTAGAGAAAGTGCAGCAGCACAGAGACAAGCAGCTGAAGCCATTATAGTGCTGGCTTCTATTGTAAGAGTGTTTATTGTGAAATAAGGAAAATAACTTTGGATCAGGATGTGTTGCATACACCTTACCTTCCGTCACCAGTCATCCCATACGTCATCTCCATTCTGTACAGTCTCACGGTTAGAACATCTTGGTGTTTCTTTTCTCCTCTCGGGATATTTTACCCGAACCTAGGCCATAGCCTAGATTCGGAGGACTCTAACAACAAAAAGGGGGGGGGGGGGGTCCTCGACCCCCTGGCCTATCCCCTCGAGGGTGTCTTTAAAGACTTACGACTTGTAACACTTTCTGGTTTTAACAGAAAGTTGTCCGTATATAATGATAATAAATTATATGAGTAACAACCCTTCCACAGCAGCTACCACCCTAGCTTTGGGAAATCGTTTTACGATGGTCGGCCACCAGCACTGTTCGCCTCACGCACCCTGCTTCACGCCCAAGGGTTACGACCCTTTGGCGTGCGGTGTGTGCCGCCCCTGGGCTGAGCTGTGTCGGGAGACACCCGCCTCTGCCCGCCCCCAAAACTCCCCCGCCCTTGCCTCCCTTCGTAACGCGTGGACTAGGGCCGGGAGAATGGCGGGCCCAGACTCCCTCCTGGTCCCTTCACCGCATCCTTTTCCTACCTGACCTTCGAGGGGGTTCCTCTGGAGGTTTGTCACCTCCTCCAGAAAGCTCTCTTCCTGCTCGCCTTAGCTATAGGGTACAGGGCCTCTCAGTTGGCAGCCCTTACCCATCACACAGCCTTTTCATCTGTAAGCCCTAACCTTACTTCTTTAACTATTTCCCCCTCTCCTGCTTTCCTAGCTAAGAACGAGCAGGCTGACGACAAGATTGGCCCTCTCGCAGTACCCTCGTTCCTGAGGGATGGAAGTTTCCACCCCCTCTGTCCAGTCCACGTGTTTACTACATACGTGGAGGCGACGAGAGGGGCTTCTCCGGACCACCTCTTCTACAACTCTAGGTCCGGTAACCCTCTTTTCCCTAGGTCAATCGGATGAGTGACTGGATATATATATTAAACACAGGATTACTGCATCCTTGTGTCCTCCTTCATCCCCTCGGGATCGCATGACCTGAGCCGGGGCCATAGCCCTAGCTCAGAGGACTTTAATAAAAGAGGGGTGGGGGATGGGGGGGGCCCGGGGGCACCCCTTCTCCTGTACCCGACCCCTCGAGTCTGCCTATAAAGACTTTAGATGGGTAACAATTCTGGTCTATAACAGAATAGTCTACGGTATATAATATTTTTATTATAACTATTACAACACTTCCACCACAGCTATTCCCCTAGCTAGTGTGGAAGCTGCTTTAGCTTCGGCCTCACCTTAACTTGGTTACCTTTTATGATTCCCCGCTCTCTCGACCGCTCTTATCTAAGCACGTGATTGCCTCCACCTCACCTCCCACCTACCGCATCGCATGCATAGCAAATCCAGCTGTGCTGTTTCCACTATACCAATAATAGTGCATTTGTCGCGGCTTCTGGCCGCTTAAATTGTATTTATTGGTTGTGGAACCAGCACAGCTTTTACTGTCCCACCCACCTCCCGATGCGGCAGGCATTCACTTTCTTTCTCATTGGAGTGACCGAGCGGCGACCTGCGTGGAGGGGGCTTAATACCTCATCACGCCACCACCAGGTGGCTCCACTATCAGTACAGCGCCAGATTTGAATTTTAATTTACTTCTGATGATCGTCACGGAATAGACCCTTCTAGCCCAAATTATGCCTATACGGGGCCTGGGCTGGAGAAGGGGTGTATTCTATAGCAAATCCAGCTGTGCTGGTTCCACAACCAATAAATACAATTTAAGCGGCCAGAAGCCGCGACAAATGCATTATTTTAACCCATTAACCCCTTAGTGGTGTAAAATTATACACGTGTTATTATTATTATTATTATTATTATTATTATTAGGTGCTGTAAAATCATACATGTGTTGTTCTTTATTACCAAAATATTCACTACGATGGAAGGAAAGTGTTGGTGGATATTATTATTATTGTTATTATTATTAGGTGCTGTAAAATCATACACGTGTTGTATTTTATTACCAACATATTTATTATTATGGAAGGAAAGTGTTGGTGGATATTATTATTATTATTATTATTATTATCATCATTATTATCATTATTATTATGAGGTGCTGCAAAATCATACATGTGTATTGTTACAGAATGTATGTAAGTGGCGGCTTGATGCATCTACACACAGCCACCAATGTAGTGTCTCAGCCGCCAAAAAGCCGCAGCCCACAGGTAAGGTCCCAGTAGTTTGTCCAGGTTAGGTCCCAGTAATTACCGGTAATTAATAAATTAATTAAGGTGAAATTCTCATGTTGGTAAATTGGAAGTTTCTGATTCCTCCAAACTATTCCACAAAACAAACTCCTTCCATATAGGTGTGTGTGTTTGGAGTAGGGTTGGATCAAATACTGATTTTTTACAAGTCAAACACAAATTTAAATACTTTTGTTCGGAATTACAAACTACAAATACAAATACTGGTTTTCCTAAATCTAAAAATACAAATACTGGTTTTCCTGAATCTAAAAATACAAATACTGGTTTTCCTGAATCTAAAAATACAGATACTGGTTTTCCTGAATCTAAAAATACAGATACTGGTTTTCCTGAATCTAAAAATACAAATGCCAATACAAATACTGATTCAAAAAATACAAATACTGGTTTTCCTGAATCTAAAAATGCAAATACTGGTTCAAAAAATACAAATACTCCTATTCCAGATTCCAAAGATAAAAATGGAAATACTCCTGAAATTATGCAAAAAATATAAACAGATACTTTTTTCACACAAGTTTACACTTTACATAATTATCATAATTACATTTTATCATCATTAATGTTCAGAAGGAATAGGAGTATTTGTATTTTTATTTTTAGATTTTGAACCAGTATTTGCATTTGTATTTTTAGATTCAGGAAAACCACTTTTTGTATTTTTAGATTCAGGAAAACCAGTATTTGTATTTTGTAATTCCGAACAAAAGTATTTAAATTTGTGTTTGACTTGTAAGAAATCAGTATTTGATCCAACCCTACTCCAAACACACACACACACACACACACACCTATATGGAAGGAGTTTGTTTTGTGTTCTGTGTGTCACACACAGAATACAAAAAATATATACTGAATATATATATATATATATATATATATATATATATATATTATAGATATTTCACCTTACAATATCTTACTATCCATCTTTGTCTCTTACACACACACAATCTCTCTCTCTCTGGGTGTGTGTTTAACACTCACCCACATTCTCTATTTCTGTGTGTGTGTTAAACACATAAACACACACTGTCTCTCTTTTTGTCTGTGTGTTAAACACACAGTGATATAATGATATATTAACACTTATACACATAAACTGTTTGTATTCTGTGTATGTATATATGTGTCACACACATACATACATACACACAATACCATATATATATATATATATATATATATATATATATATATATATATATATATATATATATATATATATATATATATATATATATATATATACATATATATATATATATATATATATATATATATATATATATATATATATATATATATATATATATATATATATATATATATATATAATATTAATAATTATAATACTAATACTAATAATAATAATAATATTTATTTCTGTGTGTTTTCTTTTCCAGTTTAATCCTGAGTAAACCATAACTAATTTTACGTTTGTTTCTGGGTTTTTTTTCCAGTTTAATCCTGAGTAAACCATAATTAATTTTACGTTTTTCTGTGTTTTTCTTTTTCAGTTTAATCCTGAGTAAACCATAACTAATTTTACGTTTTTCTGTGTTTTTCTTTTTCAGTTTAATCCTGAGTAAACCAGAGCGTAATATGACCAAGGGTTCAGGTTTCCACTTTGACATCGTATTGTTGTGTTTTATTAACTTTGTGTGTGGTGTGTTTGGAGCTCCGTTTATGGGACCAGCGTGTGTGAGGACCGTTTCACACACGTCGGCACTCACCGTCATGAGTTCCACACACGCACCCGGAGAGAGTCCAAAAATTAAAGGCGTTAGAGGTGAGCCATGTTTTTTTTTTACATTTTTTTTTTTTTTTTTTTCGGTGTGTGTTTTTTTATAGATGTGTTTTTTCAGTGTTTTTTTCTCTGCATGTATGGCTGTATGTATGTGTACATATACATGTATTATATATGTATGTGTATATATATATCTGTATGTATGTATGTATATACATATGTATGTGTGTATCTATATGTATGTCTCTGTATATATATATATATATATATATATATATATATATATATATATATATATATATATATATATATATATATATATATATATATATATATATATGTGTGTATGTATCTGTTTATTTATCTGTATGTGTTTATGTATGTATGTTTGTATATATATATATATATATATATATATATATATATATATATATATATATATATATATATATATATATATGTGTGTATATATGTATGTATGTTTTTTTCCGTTTTTTAAATTATTGATATTAAATTTTTTTATTCTTTGTGTTTTATTTATTTTATTTTTCCGTTTTTTTTTTTTTTACTTTTTAAATTTAATATCGGTGTTTTTTTCCCGTTTTTTTTTTTTCCACAGAACAACGTCTGAGCGCCATCGTGGTATCCATACTAATCGGCCTGAGCGTGCTGTTAGGGTCGGTACTAAACCTGGTCTCCAAGGCGGTGTTGTATGGTATATTCCTATACATGGGTGTGTCGTCAACGGCTGGTATACAATTCCTGGAGAGGTTTATACTGGTGTTAATGCCTGTGAAACACCACCCCAATGTTCCCTATGTTAAGAAGGTAAGTTAATTTTTTTTAAATTTATATATTATTTTTATGTTTATATGATTCAAAATGTCGTGAAAAACATTTCTATATATACATTCAAACAAAAAATAAATTGACACGCACATACGAACACAGGGAGTAAAAATTTAAAAATTATATATATTTTGTTTATGTTTATATGAAAGTACACATCACGAAACAGATTTCTATATATACATTTAAATTTTTTTTTTTATACACTAAATTTATATATCTACACACATACATAGGGAATAAAAAATTTATATCATATTTTTGGGTTTATATGATTGTATATCATATTTATAGGTTTATATGCATGTAAACACCGTGAAAAACATTTCTATATATACATTCAAGGTAAAAACAAAAAAATTCTAATTTTTTTTTCAATTTTTTGACACACACACACACACAGGCAATAAAAATTGTATCATATATTTATAGGTATATATGAAAGTACAAATCTTAAAACAAATTTCTATAATTATATACATTCAAGCATAAAAAAAATTTCTAATCACAAATTTGTTCCGTTTTTTTTATACACACAGGGAATAAAAAATGTATATCATATTTATGGGTTCATATGAAAGTACACGTCACAAAAAAAATTTCTATATATACATTAAAAAAAAAAAATTCTAAACACATACACACAGGAAATTAAAAATGTATGATATATTTATAGGTTTATATGCATGTAAACACCGTGAAAAACATTTCTATATATAGATTTAAAAAAAATATATATATATATCACACACATATACACACACACAGGAAATTAAAAAAATTATATCATATTTATAGGTTTATATGAAAGTACACATCTTATAACAAATTTCTATATATACATTCAAACATAAAAAAAAAATATATTAATTTTTTTTCCATTTCCAGGTACGGACATGGAAGATGCACAGTTTCACCGGGATACAATTGGTCATGTTGATAATTCTATGGGTGGTGAAGCAGTCACCGGTCGCTTTGTGTTTCCCGTTTGTTTTGATGCTGCTCATACCCATACGTTTGTATCTCCTGCCGTATGGATTCAACAACCAGGAACTAAGCGTGGTGAGTGTGTGTGTTTTTGGGTGTTTGTAATTATTTTTACGCTTGTTTTCAGCACTTATATACATTATTATTAAGTTTAGGCCTATTTTAGTGTTAATAATAAATTTTAGGCTTGTTTTCAGATTTTATATACATTATTATTACATTAAAATTATTGTAGGCTTGTTTTAAGTGTTTTCAGACAATTTTAGGCTTGTTTTCAGCGTTTATAATGATTTTAGGCTTGTTTTCAGCATTTATAATAAATTTTAGGCTTGTTTTCAGCATTTATATACATTATTTTTACATTTATAATAAATTATCAGCGTTTTCAGACAATTTTAGGCCTGTGTGATAGTTTAAAATGTATTTAGGCTTATTTTCAGACAATTTTAGGCTTGTTTCGTAATTTATAAACAATCTTAGGTTTATTTTAGGCTTGACAGACAAGTTTAGAATTATTTTAGGCCTGTCGGATAGTAAATAATATAATATAATTAAATTTGTAAATAATTTTAGGCCTGTCAAACAGGTTAGAATATATTTTAGGCCTTTGGGAGAATTTTCAAATATATTTTTTTCCAAAATTATTAATATTATTTTTTTATAATTGTTAAAAAAAAAATCCTAAATTATTAATATATATTTTTTTGTAGCTTTTCCAAAATTATTGATATTAATTTTTTTAAACTTTTCCAAAATTAATAATACATATTTTTTTCATTTTCAAAAGCTGCCCCAAAACTGTAAGTTATATATATATTAAAAAAAAAATTATATATATTTATTTTATATATTAAAATAATATATTTATACGTAGATTTAAATATTTAATCGCATGGTAAAAAATTTTGATGTTTTCTTGAAATTTTTTATAATAATATATATATTTTTTTCTAGAAATGTTTGTTTTTTATAGAAAATTTTGATGTCGAAAAAAGAAATTGCATGGTAAAAATTAGATGTTTTTTTTCATCAATATAAAAAAAATTTGGAATGCAAAATTTTGGAATGAAAAAAAAATATATTCTATAAAAAAAGCATGGTAGAATTTGATGTGAAATTTTTTTTTATTATTATTTTGGATTGAAATTATTTTATTTCTCAAAAATTAAATTAGGTAGATTTTTTTTTGTTTAAGGGGACACCACACTTCACCCCACTATCTTACGTCATAAAAAACGAGAAGCAGAAACAAAAAATTCGATCGCATTAAAATAATCACCAAAAATCATAAGTTATCCCTATATACAGCCACTTCTCCATGCTCTATAGTCTAGGCCATGCCGAAGAGAATGGAAGTATAGAGCACAAACTGAAGCATTTCCTACTGATTTTAGTTTCAAAGTGATTTTTTGGTATTTTTTTTCAAATTTCTCCACTAAAAAAGCTAACAACACGAAGGGTATTGACGTTTTGTCAATTAATCATATTCACACGTGATATACGTATATATTAGCACAGTTTGTCGTTTGGATTTCGATCTAAAAGGATTATTTTATTTTTGGCGAATTTTTTCCCAAACATTTCTGGCGAAAATTTTTTTCAACAATTTCAGGCGAGGAATTTTCCCATTTATAGCAGTGATAATGGACTTTTTCGTCTTGAGCAGTGTTGCTATATATCAGAGGATAGTCCACATAAATCTTATGCAATTCTGAAACAGTTCTTTTTTGGTTAATTTTTACCAAAATATTTTTAAAAATGTTGGGAAAAATATTATTTGTTGCTCGATTGTAATGAAAATTGGTCAGTATATGTAAAACCAAACGAGGATTACGATGGCAAAAAGCTTTTGCTTCTAAAATTAACAGGAGCGCAGATACTAAAAAAATTAGTAATATATGTATAAGTGTTTGTGTGTGTTTTAGAAAAAAAATTAGTTATTATTTAGAAATATATATTTATATATAGAAATTTATTTTAGTTATTATTAAGAAATATATTAGAAGCATGTTAATATGTCTATATAATATTTCTTCAGATATTTTTCTAACGTTTTCCCCAATTTTCCCAGTTATTTTCCTACTTAATCCTATTCTTTTACACCAAAATTTTCCCCATTTTATAAGCTACAAATCCATATTAATTTTTTTCAAAATAACCTAATTTTCCCCCGACTTTTTCCCAAATTTCCAAAAATAAAATTCTTATTTTTCTCCCAAATTTCCCAAAATAAAATTCTTATTTTTTTCCCAAATGCCCAACGTTTTCCCCAATTTTCCCAGTTATTTTCCTAGATATCAAAAATTGCCCTACACCAAAAAATTTCCCATTTCATAACCTAAATTCCAGCACCAAAAAATATCCAAAAAACCCAAAATATACCCAACTTTTTCACAAATTAAAAAAATAAAATCTTCACTTTTTCAAAATAATTTCTGTCATTTTCCCCAATTTTCTCCCCTTTCCCGATAACATTTCCCATTTTATAAACACCAAAAAATTCCCCATATCAAAACCAACACCCAAGCACCAAAAAATTCCCAAAAAACCCAAAACGTACCCAAGTTTTTCGATACATGTAGACCACCACCACCAGAGCTGAGACACACACACACACACAGGGGGGGTGAAAACAATACCCTGAAATGCTCATAAACACACATAGAGGGATACACATACATACATAAAAATATATGCACACACACACACACACACAGGCTTGGGGTGAAAATAATACCCAGA
>JAWQEG010000716.1:20000-47500 GCA_033782935.1 Petrolisthes cinctipes
TAGACAAACGCAAGACATCACTGTTGATTTCAGGAAAGCTTTTGACCTTGTTGATCACTTCACAGTTATCAACAAAGCCATAGCACTTGGATTACCCCTCTACCTGGTATCATGGCTGTGTGATTTCCTGGCTGGACGTCAACAGGTAGTGAAGTACAGGGGTGCTGTCTCAGGGCCACAACCCCTCAGTTGTGGTGTTCCCCAGGGAACTAAGATGGGACCTCTGTGCTTCTTAATCCTGATCAATGAAGCCCTAACCGATACCCCTGCCAGGTGGAAGTATGTGGATAACAGTGGATAACACCTCACCGGACTACACACCACTGCAAGATATCCTGGACTTGTTGCAGACATGGACTACGGTCAACAAGGTCACCATCAACCATGATAAGACCGTAGTTATGCATTTCAACACTGCCACCACCCAAGTACAACCACCATCATTGATTGTGGGTGACCATCCTCTCCAGTTAGTTCAGTCCACCAAACTCCTGGGTATCACCATCGACCACAAACTTAACTGGAAGGAACATGTAAATAACACGATCAAGTCAGCCTCGTACCGTCTCTACATGTTAAGACGACTGAGGTCACTTGGGACACCCATGTTGGAGCTAAGCACCATCTATAGCTCCTTCATACTACCCAAGCTTACCTATGCGACATAGTATGCGTCACCAGCCTGGTCATCCTCTATCAACACCACCCAGAAACTTCAACTGGAGAGAGTACAGAAGAGGGCGTGTAAAATAATACTGTGTGGTGAGTACACAGGGTACAACAATGCTCTCTCCACCCTCAACATGTTATCCCTCAGTCAGCTCCACCATCAGACACTACTATCATTCGGCCAGGGACTGCTACAACATCCACGTCACCCGACACTTCCTTCCATCTACAATACCTCGTCCACCTCGTGCACTCCGTCACAGTAACAAACTACAGCCAATAACAGCCACCACTGATAGATACAAGAACAGTGCCATCCCCACCATCATACATCTACTCAACACCACTTAGTTTATTCAATATACTGCCTTATATCCTTGTATATATTTTATATTTATTTCTATTACTCTTATTTATATATTTACATCTATCCATGACTGTATATTTTCAGCTCCAGGCTGCCACTCTCATTAATAAAACCGTTTATTATTATTTACACACACACACACACACACACACACACACACACACCTATATGGAAGGAGCTTGTTTGTTTCGTGGCATGATTAGGAGGAATCAGAATCCTACACTTTTCATACACGATCACAGGGTCCTTAAACGCTCCCCCCCCCCCTGTCTGTCTACATGTTATGCCCCCCCCTCTCCCCCCTGTCTGTCTACAAGTTACGTGTGTGTGTGTGACTGTGTGTGTCTGTGTGTGTGTGTGTTCTTACCTTTTTGTATCTTTACAGGATTGAGTCAAGCTCATAAGTAATGTCCCGTATATTAAATAAAATCCTATTATCATATTTTTCTTTAATTAAAGTTATGTATGGTTTTGACACACACCGTAATTTTCTTCTAATGGATGGTAATTTGTTCCATGTATGTGTGTGTATGTGTGTGTGTGTGTGTTGTGAAAGGCGGCAGGCATACTAAAAGAAAAACACACCTCACCCTCTCTCTCTCTCTCATAATCTCACACACACACACTCTCTCTCTCTCTCTCTCTCTCTCTCTCTCTCTCTCTCTCTCTCTCTCTCTCTCTCATAATCCCCCCCCCCCCCCTCTCTCTCTCTCTCTCTCTCTCTCTCTCTCTCTCTCTCTCTCTCTCTCTCTCTCTCTCTCTCTCTCATTTCCCCTCATTTCTCCCTCCTTCCCTCTCCCCTCTCTCTCTTTCATTTTCCCTCTCTCCTCTCTCTCTCTCTCTCTCTCTGTCTTTGGAATAACATCGTGTAATTTCCGTAGACTTAAATTCATCTTTATCACGTTCCATCCACACACACACACACCACAACCAAAAATATGGGTTTTTGGAATAGGTCAAAAATTTTGTCGAATCCCACATTTGACCTATGGATGTGCAAGATTAGGTCATATGGGTGAGGTTATCAGTAGGGGGGCTAAATTTTCTCCTTTTTCCTCTACGATGCACCGTTTTTGAGTTATGGCCACTTTTTTGGAAATGTTTTTGAACCGATTTTTTACAATGAATATCTATATGGATTAGGATGAAAATTGGTATAGAAGTACAGTTGGTAAATTGGGCGAGACGGATGTTTTATTTTTTCTCTACGATACACCATTTTTGAGTTATGGCCACTTTTTTGGAAATTTGTTTGAACCGAATTTTGACCATAAAGATCTATATGGATTTGGATGAAATTTGGTATGGAAGTACAGTTGGTAAATTGGGCGAGACAGATTTTTTATTTTTCCTCTATGACCCTCTGTTCAAAAGTTATGTCAATTTTCATTTCTCAAAAAACTTACCAAATTATGACAATGATGAAATTTATGTTCAATGGTTAATTAATGTTTGAACATGAATAATATCTAATACCAAAGACTCACTCACACAACAAACGACAAAATTCATCATCTTTTTCACTGAGACAAAACAAACAAAATGCCAGACACCACAGTTAATCCAAAGCATACTCACTATACTAATCATCATTTTTCTTCCAGCAGGGCTTTATAACCTTAGGGAAACAGTGCTGAAACCCCTGTAAAACCAAACCCCGCACTTTCTTCAAATCCTCACCCTTCTTCTCTTGTACTTTATCAATTAAACACACTCGTCAACGATACACTCGCCTTCACACATTACTGGAATAGTTCAACACGGTGAGTGAATATCCAATAACTCTTCCTCTAACTACACTCCTTTCCAGCTTTGACATAAAAGCTCAAAGTCTTTTTTACCTTAAACTTTACTACACACTCATCACCCAATCACTGATCATTATATCAGATGTATAGAAACTCTGGTTTTCCATCAGAGCTCAACCTCTTACCTCTTCAACTAGACTCCATTTCAGACTTTACTCCAACTTTTACTAAACTATTCAGACTATCCCCTACTCCTGCACCCACCAAAAAAACCCGCACCCCCCTAACCCCCCAAGCCTGTCCCCTTATTCCCGCACCCCCTGGTTTGGGTTATCATATTTCATAAAAGGTATTTAAGTCGGCTGTTAAATTTCTTATTCCTTCCCATTCTTCTACCACCCTTCCCATTCTCTTTCCAAACCTTCCCATTCTCTTTCCAACCCTTCCCATTTTTTTTCCAACCCTTCCCATTTTCTCAGCCAATGAGAATAGGAAAAAGATGGTCCTAATTAAATTTCCGAAAATTTGACGTCCACTTGTCATCCAAATTATAATGAAACGAGACATTGACGAGTGTGTAATCTTTGATATTTGGGTTTGTTCTTGTACTATAAGGTTATACAAACCATATAACACGTGTAAAACTCGTAATGAGCTAATATTAACACTAACATAATGTCATTTGGTTAAAGCCAATCAGCGATAATCTTGAGTATTGATTATTTGAGGTGGGCCAATAAGAGTGAGTTACAATAAGCACTTAATTTGAACTGTTATTATGTCCCGTTTTAGAATGTGCCTCCAAACTATTCCAAACAACAGGACACCATTGTTTTTGTTCATCTGGTCCTGTTTACTGGCATAGTTATATAGGAGGAATCATGGCACTCCAATGTAACAAAAGTGAATTACCCCCTTTAATGTGAAGTAAAATTAACACAGAGAGACACATACGAATACAACTGTGGAATTGAACCTTAATCTTGGTGTGGGGTAGTCACTTAATAGTTCATTTATTGCAGTTCTTCATGAATAATGACCACTCTTTCCAAATAGCCTGTGTAAGAATTCCTGTGGCCAACTGTACACCCGCAATCCAAAATATGGATCCAGGCTTGCTTCAAATAGCTTCATCGAGTATTAAGCGAACTCCAGTAAATATGAAACAGGATAAGCGTGTAATTGGTTCACTAGTATGTTAAATGATTCGAAACTTCAACAAGACCTAGATACAATTTTGGATTGCGAGTGTATATTTGAGTGTTATTTGACCAATTGAGTAATAGATTGGTAGTGTCAGTACTCGGTAATCAAATGTAAACTTTTCTGTTATGTAATGATAGATATGTTGTTCAAATGTAAATGTTTATGAAATTCATCATGTAAATATAGGTGTCTGCCTTTGTAATATATAATTAATGGTTTACGATTTTCGAGTGTTAATGAAGTGTCCGTGTCAGTGGTTTATTTGATATGACTACTTACACAAACAAGTTTGTAGTCGAATAAAGGCCTCCATAGACTATCATTCATGCCTGTTCAAACTAGGTGAATGTGCAATCAATTACATTTGCCACACACTAGCAAGAAGACTGAGCAGTTACCACACATTATCATCAGAGTCTCGCTCCAGAACAGGTGGAGTGTGGACGTACTCGTGGCGCTCTGCTTCCATTCTCGTTTGTGTTGTTGTTTTGTGTTGTTTTGGAGTTCTTGTTTGTGTTTTTTGTGTTGTTTGTGAGTTCTTGTTTGTGTGTTGCTGTTTCTGTGGTGTTGCTGGTGTTGTTTGTCTGTTGTGGTTCTGTGTATAGTTTTGTTGTGATTGTCTGTGTGTGTGTGTGTCCCTGGCTGATTGAGTGTTTAGTTGTTTGTGTTGTTGTTTGCTTTCCATCTAGGCCTTGCCTGGCCTGATGGAGAGTGCGGATTCCTGCTTGGAGGCCGACTTGGCAATGTCGGAGGAAGACGAGTCTCCAATTGAGGATCACTGGCCTGAGCTGCCTTCTCGCAACCCTCCCCCCCTCTCCTCGGTCACTCCGCAGCTCAGGTTGCAGCCGTCCACCTCCTCAACCTCTACCAAGCGACCTGTTGATGCCTCGTCCGACTCCTCGCAGGATTCCGATGGTGTGGACTGTTTACCTCCAGCTGCCAAGACTGCCAAGGGTGCTTCAGCTGTGCACGACGTACCTTCTCTGCCTCACCCTGGTGTTTCTTCTTTGTATACCAACTCCTTGCCCTCGTCCAACCTTCCTGCTTTTGCCCCGAGAGATGCCTATGTCAAACTCTCCTTCTCTGGAAACCCATCTACAGACACAAAGCTGCGTTGGTTGTCTGATGTCAACAGGGCCTTCCAGTTGCAGCGTGAACTGGCTGAAGTCAAGATGGCTGCTGTCACCTCCCGGTTTGTCTACATCTCTAGGAAGCGTCAGGACATCATTGATAGAGTGAAGGCTGGTGAATTTTTATCTCTGCCTCTCATTCTTGAAGACTCACCTGAGAGGCCTCGTAAGTTCCCCAGCTACATCCTCACCCGTTTTCCTATTGATGTTGACCCGAAACTTGCCAAAGGATACCCTGGTGTGTACTTTGCCCGTCGTTTTTTCCAAGATGGTTCACCCATTAGCCGTATTGTTGTTGTCTGGAGTCAACCCGATCCACCTCCAAATGAGATTTCCTTTGATTTCCTCCCTTGTCTTCCACCGTGTGAGGTGAGGAAACTTCATAATGACCAGCCTTGGTGCTACAGGTGCTGGGGAGTTGGGCATATCTCCCGGTACTGTTCTGCCAGGCCGAAGTGTGCATGGTGTGCGGCCGACCATGATTCCAAGACGTGTCCTGTCAGGGGTGAACCATCACGTCCTGCTGCCTCCACCTCTGAGCCTTCACCTCCTGAAGATACGTCTCGATGGAAGTGTCCACGATGCCTTCAGCCAGGGGTTAACGTGTGGCATGGATGTACTCGACGTAAGGTCCAGGCTCGTGTCTCTACTATTGCTCCGCCTCCACCACCACCACCACCACCTCCCCAGTCTGCTCCTCCTACCAACCCTGCCTCACCTCCAGACCTGGCCCTCCGCAAGTCTGTTGCTACCCTCATGGCACGATGTACGGCTCTTGAAAACCGCTTTTCTGCCCTTGAAGCCAGGATTGATGGGCTGGTTGCCGCTCAGGCTGCCAATGACTCCAAACTCTCCACCTTGGTCGAGGCTCAGCAGGCCATCATCTCAACTGTCACTACCCTTACCGAAAAGATGGATACTGTTGCATCTCGCCTTGAAAAGCTTTTCAAGTCAGTCCCTTCTCCTGGTCCATCTTCTTCTCCAGGTCGCTCATCTGCCCCCACTCACCGGACTTCTACCTCCAAATACAGAGTTCGCTAGTGATTGCCGGCTGGATGTCATCTCCTGGAATGTATGTGGTATCACCAGTTATGCTAAGCTCACTCAACTCAAGGCCTATGTTTTTCGTCATCATCCCAGTGTTATTTTTCTCCAGGAAGCATTTCCAGGACGGCCGCTTGCTCTTGGGCAAGCTCCTCCCCTCTCAGGTTATGTGCCATATGTTCATCTGGTAAGGAATGGTCTCCTGACTTACATACATAGCTCCTTGCCACATCGCCTTCTCCGTACCTCCACTGATCCTGACATGACCTTTCAGCTATTTGAGGTTCTACCTGGGAATGGAGTACTCCAACTATGTAATGTCTATTCTGCCCCAGCTAGACTCACTCTTGAGGCTCTTCCTTCTCCAACAGTGCGTGGTATGGTGTATATGAGAGATTTTAATGCTCGGCATTCTGATTTGGGTGATGGTACTGGCTCTATTAATCGTAATGGTGTTCGTCTCCTTTCATACATCCGCAAGCATCATCTGACACACTGGGACACTGGTGGTGCCACTCATTGCCGGGGAGGTACTCTGGATTACATCCTCTCGTCTGGCCTGATAGCATCTCAGGTCCAGTGCTTCTCCGTGCCAGACTTATTCTCTGATCACATTGCTCTTCGGTTTCATTATTCTCTAACTGCTGGGTCAGGTGCTTCAGCCACTCGTTTGCGTATTGCTGTGCCCCCTAAATATTGCCCGACTTACATCTTATTTATGGCCCATGTATTCCCTACATTTGACATATCATCAGCTGAACAGTTGTACTCTGATCTTGTATCAGCTACTCATGACTTTTGTAGGCTATACGTCTCCCGGCCACACCTCCAGCATCGCCATACTGCCCACTCCTGGACGCTGGATGCACGTATACAGGAGGCAAAGGAGGAGGCTGAACGTGATGGCCTATTGTTTCAAGCCAACCCAACCCCTGACCTACTCCATCGTTACCAGATGGCTAGAGACGGTTTAGTTGCCCTGCAGGATTGTGCTCACACTGAGTCTTGGCAGCGGTTCACGGACAGCATCAACCAGCAAACAAGTGTGGCTTCTATGTGGCACCTCATCCGTCGGGTTGTTAAAAAGACACCGGCCACTGCTCGTCATCACACTCCTGCCGATTATGCCAAACAACTTGTCGATGCCTGGTCAGAACAATCTACCCCAGCCAGTCTACCCATCCACATACAAGATGCACTCGCTTCCCGTGCTGCTGTCCATCGGCTACGTCTAATGTCTGCTCTGTTACAAGATGATGACGATGATGCAGAGGAGATAACTGAGGAGGAGTTGCGCCGTGCTCTCATTCGGGGTAGAGCTTCTTCCCCTGGTGATGATGGTATTACTTATGCTGTGCTGCGCCTACTTCAACAAGTTCCTGGGAACCCTCTACTTCGACTGTACAATCTTTGTCTTCGTGACGGTTGTGTACCACGAGCCTGGACCAGCAGCACAATAATACCCATCCCTAAGCCCGGCACTGCGAAGTTCAGGCCTATTTCCCTTACTTCCTGTTTCTGTAAGGTTATGGAGAGAATCTTACTCAATCGTCTCATGTACAGACTGCAGGATCGCCTCTCTCCATGGCTGTTTGGTTTCCTTCCCCAGCGGAGCACACATCACTGCCTAGTCGACCTGTACTCTCGCCTTTCCAGGGACAGTGTGGTGGCCTTCATTGACCTTCGAAGTGCCTTCGATGTTGCTAATAGAGACGTCATTTTGGATCAACTGGTTGACTTTGGGATAAAGGGTAATCTACTACGGTGGATTCGGGGCTACCTGAGTAACAGGACCTCCCGTGTGTTTTTCAGTGGTGCACTCAGTCCTTTGCGCAGTTTTCATCTTGGTACGCCTCAAGGTGGTGTTCTCAGCCCATTGTTATTTAATATTCTGATGCATCGGTTGCTCACTTCTCTCCCTGATATTCCTGGAACTACAATTACGTGCTATGCTGATGATATCTGTGTTCATTCTACCTCACCAAGGGATCTCCAGCGGTTTCTTGACTCCTTCTCTGTGGCCTCCTCTCACTGTGGCATTATTGTCTCCCCAGATAAGAGCAGAATATTCACCTGCCACCTTCCTCAAGCTCAGCCAGTGTTCACCATTGGAGGGACTGTCATTCCCATGTGTTCCCAGTACTGCTACCTGGGTGCGCCAGTCAATATTTGGCCGATTGTCCCTGCCAGACCTCAAGACCATCCCATTGTCCAGGACTTATTGGGTCGTCTCCAGCGCCGACTTACACCACTTCAATGGCTATCTAACAACTCCTCGGGCATCTCCATCCCAGTAGCCAGGACCATCTATATTGCTTTTATCCGTTCAGTTGTTGATTACCTCTCCCCTGCTCTGATTCAACTTCCTAGGGCTACTCTGGAAACTTTAGAAAAATTTCAAAATAGAGCAATGAGAATTATTCTCGGCTGTCCAATGTCGACCAGGATAGTGAACATGCAGCGTGAGTTGCGTCTTCCCCCATTAGCGGAGAGAATTTATTCTAATGTTACTTGCTTCACTGTCAAGTGCCTCCATTTCCCACATCTTTCACCCCATTACTCTCAGTTAGTGAGGACTTCTCTTAGACCAAACTACCCGGTCCCTCCCATACTGCCTGCTGGACGTACTCTTATAAGGTCTGTTTCCTCTGTGCTCCGTGGTCTTAATATAGATATAATGGTTGCAGACGTCCCCCCAGGGCCCCCTCCATGGATGCTACCAACACCTGATATGAGCTTTACACCTACTTCCAAGTCGGAGCTGCCTTCTCTACAGCGGCAGTTGGCTCTGGAACACATAGAAACAGTGACTTCCTCCATCACAGATCCATACTGCCTCTACACTGATGGCTCATTGCAGGTGGATGGTGCAGCAGGTTGTGCTGTTTTCTCGCCTGACCTGGAGTCACCTCCAGGGGGCTGGGTTGGCCGTCGTCTCTGTAACCACTCTAGCTCAACATTGTGTGAACTGTATGCCATTCTGGATGCTGTTAGTGTTGTTTGTCAACGTGGAGTGAATGCTGCCATTTTTTGTGACTCCAAACCTGCCCTTCATTCCCTCTCTAGTGTTCAGCCCACACACTCTACTGTTATTCAGCAGATTTTATCGTTTTTGGCCTTATTGCGTCACCGTAACTTGACTGTCAAATTTTTATGGGTGCCATCCCATGTAGGTTTACGTCACAATGGTACAGTTGACAGACTCGCAAAGGAAGCCTGCCATCTGCCTCCTCGTGGTGCTGGACGTCCTCTCTCCCTGACATGTTACCTCTCTAAAGTCCGCTCCGCCGCTCTCCTCCCTGTACGGCGACGCAGGGATGCAGAGAGGCCCTTCAGCATCTCCATCACCCATTACGAGTCTGTCTGCCATCACAAATATTCCTACCGTCGTCGAGGCCTCATGGTTCGGAGGCACAATGTAGTCTCTGCTCGTTTGAGGCTTGGCTACCGGCCACCGTGGCAGGTTGCTGGGATGCAGGGTGAGCCTCCCTTCACTGAGTGTCGCTTGTGTCGAGCGCCTCGTGCTAACACTATAGAGCACTATTGCCTAGCCTGCCCCACTGTTCGACACTTGCTGCCCCAGGGCCTGCCACTTGATGTGGTTTGTCGACACCTGCTGAACCATCAGGTTCTGGAGGAACTTCTGGTGCGCCACCCTCGTTTTGGTGGATTTAAGTAGGTCATGATATAAATATTTGTCTGTATGCTTGTGCTTCATTCTGTTATGTTTTCGTGATGTGAGTGTGTGTGCGCATGTGTGTGTGCTTGCGTGTGTATGTGGTCATTGGGTTCTCGTGAGTCCCGCTTACCCTTGTGTACTGTTGTCTGCCTATTGACTGACGCTACGGCGCAATGAATTAAAAAAAAAAAAAAAAAAAAAAAAAAACACACATTATCATGCATCACTGAACCAAAAGCTTGTTGGATATGGTTCAGTTATTTGTGCAAACCGTCAAACACACACACACACACACACCACGGTTATGCCTGTACAACCACCTACAGTAGTTCGCGCAGGTATGACTGATAGTTTATGGAGGCCTTAAGAATAGAGTTTGGACGGCTACCAGAGTTTCAACCTTCCCAGTAGACACAACTAGTTGGGCTTCAACAGTTTCAAGTGACCATCACCACCGGCAGGAGGGTTACACCCAGCCTGCTCGCCTGCTGTTACAACGGACCTGTACGCAAGGTAAATAAATATAATGTCAAACACATAAACATGCTATCTTTAAATTACACACACACACACACATTACCTTCAAATTACATACACACACACACATTACCTTCAAATTACACACACACACACACATTACCTTCAAATTACACACACACACACACATTACCTTCAAATTACACACACACACACACATTACCTTCAAATTACACACACACACACACATTACCTTCAAATTTCACACACACACACACACACACACATTACCTTCAAATTACACACACACACACACACATTACCTTCAAATTAATCACACACACATATTACCTTCAAATTACACACACACAGATTTTCAAATTACACACACACACACACGTAGGTATATTTATTAGTTGTTTCATTGTATATATTTTATCCTTACATATTACTATAGACATTTTGATGTAATGATGTTCGTTGTGTCACATGTAACATGGATTTCATTCTTTGAATGGGTTGTGTAGCTTTGTAGTCTGTAAAGTGTTAAGGTTAATTCTAAATATGGATAGGATTACCTTGGTGGATTGTAAGAGAGAATTGGCTAAAACGAATGCGGACACAACTGGAACCAAAGCTGCCTTAATTCTTAATTAACCGGCTCCGGATATTGCTAGAGGCGGAGGGTAGTGATTTCGAACCTTGATGGCTAATATTGACAAAATTGTATACAGGTAAAAGGAAACTGAACGACCGTGTGAAGCAGATAGAGATAGTGAACATATTAGTGGTGACGACAGTGTTTGACAGTCGTTAGGTAGGACTCATAAGTCTGTATCTTCACTATCTACCAACATATTAGTGGTGACGACAGTGTTTGACAGTCGTTAGGTAGGACTCATAAGTCTGTATCCTCACTATCTACCAACATATTAGTGGTGACGACAGTGTTTGACAGACGTTAGGTATAGGACTCATAAGTCTGTATCCTCACTATCTACCTCGTAGGTGGGTATTGCCTGTATTAATGATGTGGGCAATACTCTAAGGGTTTTAGCGCCCCTTCGGCCCCAGTCACTAGCTTTCAGTTCTTAAACTGTCTCTTTTCTATTTCCTTCCTGTTTGCTGACTCACCTCTCTATCACCGTTTTCTGGCGCTATATGACCTCACTGTTGCGGTGCCTAATATCAATCAATCAATGCTCACTATCTAGTAGAGTGAGGGTCACATGGGCCATGGAAGCTGCTAGGAAAGTGGATTTATTGGTGAAGGCTTAGTAAGGTATATACTGGAGAGAAAGTGGGTAATTGAGGAGGAGGAGTTCACGCTTCAAAAGGAGAAACAAAGGTTACGTTTATAGAAGTAGAGATAGAAGAGGCCGCTGCTGTATAGGGAGAAAGTCTTTTCGGATTTAGAAAGTGAGGTCAGGCAGCAGTCAAAGATGGCTCCTATTCATTCCTTTCATCCTACTACTAATCTAAATGTCAAAGCAGAAACATTTCATCCTGGAAATATATCTCAGAGAGATTCTAGTGAACCCCTTCTCAGTTGTAACAGAAATTGTGGTCAAAAGGTACAGGATTCATCTTGCCAAACAGATTATAATGTAGAACGGATAGTTCCCCGTAATGTACAGTCACAATCAAATATCCACCGACACTCTTCTTCCATCGTAGTAAATATCTTGGGAATACAGAACAACACTTGTATGATTTTACATCACCTTATAATAATAATTGAGGGGATTGAATTGACGTAAGGTGTTGTATGATTATATTTTGATATGATACTTATTTATTTGCACGATGGAAGTAAAGTGTCGGTGGTTATTTGATTGTGGCTGTACATTAGAAATGACAGGGCAGTGGAGCCGGCTGTACCAGGCTGACGTCTTGGTGTTGAAGTCACCACCCAGGATGAGGTTAGGTGTGTTTGATAAGCGTTGTAGTTGGAGAGAGTAATTGTCGGGAACATGCCGTGAAGTTTGGGGGGGTATGTATGTATATGTTAGCAACGGTAATGTGTTTTGTGTTCCCTATCCTAACGTTTATTGCTTGTATTTCTGCTGTTGTCGTTGTGTGGTATAAGGGATTTGATGTGAGTGTCAGCTAATGTGTAGATAATTGATTTGTGTACAAGGGTGATGAGTCCACCGCCAATGCCGCCAGCTCTGTCCTGTCTGATGACTGAAGTTTTTGAATGAAGGTGTGTTTTGTGTGGTGTGGAGTTTGGTCTCCTGGATCAGTGCTATGTGTATGTTGTTGTGAATGATGAAATGTGTAAGTTCGTCTTGTTTTGGTGTGATGCCGTGTTTGTGTAAGGTTGGGAATGGGGGGGGGGAGGTAGGGATGGTTGTGGTGGTGGAGATGGGGATAGGGATTGGTTTCATGCTATAGTTTGAAGGATTTACAAGTCCACCAGTTTACCCTCCAAAGAAGTGTTAAACACACACACACATTACCTTCAAATTACACACATACACACACACACATTACCTTCAAATTACACACACACACATTTTCAAATTACACACACACACACACACACACACAAAATCCACAAATTTATCACTTATCATTGTTATTATTATTATTATTATTATTATTATTATTATTATTATTATTATTATTATTATTATTATTATTATTAGCTTTGGTCAATAGCCTATAGGGCCCATATTAACTGAAGCTAATAATTATTAACTTATCAAACAGATATTTCATTATTAGATAAATTATGAATACAACGTTAATACTTCTTATTGTAGATTATTATTTAATAAATTTATTACGCCAAAGGCGTCAAACAAAGGTACAATATCTCACATCACACATTATACTACAACTCCTTTCATAACCAACACAGTACAATACTATATTATATCATATTATGTATTGCAGCCATTACAGTACAGTACAGCACTGTATCATATAATCTATAGTATGACATCTCTCAAATAAATAAACATTTTTCAAATAAATATCACATATTACTGCACTGCATATCAAGTCTCATATCAGAGCAGCACTGTATCATTTGTATCACATCATCCCTCGATTTCCATATCAAATCATACATTGCTGCACTTTACATCTCAACTCACATCATAATCACCTCATATACCACTACAGTATCATGTCATGTATCATAGCACTACAAATACTGTACCACATTACTAAATCCTAGCACCACACAAAAGTACTGTAGAGAGAGAGAGAGAGAGAGAGAGAGAGAGAGAGAGAGAGAGAGATACTTACCTGTGTGTGGGGGAAGGGATAAAATTTGTGGATTTTGTATATGTGTGTGTGTAATTTGAAAATGTGTGTATGTGTAATTTGAAAATGTGTGTGTGTATGTGTGTGTGTGTGTGTGTAATTTGAAATTGTGTGTGTGTTTAATTTGAAGGTAATGTGTGTGTGTATGTGTAATTTGAAGATAGCATGTGTATGTGTGTGTAAAGAATATGAAAATACCTGTGTGTGTGTTGGGGGGATAACAATAATAATAATAATGGTAATAATAATAATACACTTCATAATCTTACAAAACTCATTAATAATAATAATAATAATAATAATAATAACAATAACTACTTTATTATTCACATACACGTGAAACTTCTCTTGTACATTTCCGTAAAATCTATACATAGAGAATACATGGAAGGTATAGTGACGAGCATTAATAAGTATCCAGGTGTGCTTCGAATACCTAGAAACAGTAAATTAATAAATGCTCAATAAGATCTCCATTGGAATTCCTTCGTTGGTGAATTGGTGGATTGTTCAAAGCTTCAACCCAAGATGTATAATTATTAGTGATCTTAACTATACCTATCTTTGTATCTAGAGGTCTCTCAGTCTATATGTCTTAAATTTATATCTGTCTCCTTTTCGTTTTACCTACTGTACCTATCTTTGAGTCGATTCCACAGTGGTATTGGTTTGTATGCACGCAAACGAAAGAATGTTAGCCATTTTAAATGACTTATGGGTGAATTATTATATCAAAAATATTATCATAAAATTGAGTTGATTACTAAAATATTGAAATGTCAAGTATAACAAAATTGAGAGTGGTATATGACAGTCGAGTCATGCAGCCACATTACAACTCACTCATCTCATCACAAACCATTAAAATATCCAGGTTCCACAACAACAGCTTACGTTCATTTAATAATGTTACACTTGATGGTACAGTACAAATGACTTACTATATCTGGCTGTATACGACACTGAATAGATCTGTCTTTTACTTAGGGTTAAGGGGGTGTGGGAGTAGGGGACAGGCTTGGGGGGGTTTGGGGGGTGCGGGAATAGGGGGACAGGCTTGGAGTGGGTAGAAATTAAGCCTGTCCCCTATTCCCGCACCCCCCTAACCCCCACCCCCCTAAGCCTGTCCCCCTACTCCCGCACCCCCCCAAGCCTGTCCCATATTCCCGCACCCCCCTAAACCCCCCTCAAGCCTGTCCCCCTATTCCCGCACCCCCTTAAGGTGATGCCTACTACCTTTCATAATATCATTACTTCTCTGTATACATGTTTTGTTATAGATATCTAACAAAGACTGGGTCTTACTAACTCCAACTCTTACACTGCATAATTAATTTAGTTAGTTTATTTTTTAGGCTCGTTCGTACAATTTCCAAACCAACATATTATAGCAAATGATAAGACAGCCTGTACAGTCGGCGGCAAAAGTCCTGTCGCCTCACTTGCTTCACCGAGGCACGCAATGTTCATAGACTCGAGATTATTAGGTGTAGAAAACATGCGTATTTCTCGAGTCCATAAACACTGTGCGTCTTGGTGAAGCAGGTGAGGCGACACGACTTCTGCCCCAGACTGTACAACACAAGTGTAAAAGCAGTTAATTATTCTATCATCAATTTTAAGCTTCCGTAATTGCTTCACAAAACATATCTTACTGTTTGTCTTTTTTTATAAATTGCAGAAACATTACTTTCAAAATTAAAAGTGTCATCTATTATTGTTCCAAGATATTTGTATTCATGAACTTTTTCAACTATTTCGTTACTGATATACAGTGGTAAGTGTTCTACTGTTTGCTTCCTAAAATCAACAACCATTACTTTTGTTTTTCCCACATTCAGCTAAAGATAATTTTCCTGCACCATATGGTAAAATCATTAACTTCCTCCCTGTAGTTTAATTAAGTCAATATTAGAACACAAGCTATCGCTACTGATATACCTCACCGTCCATTTATTTATTCATTGTATATCAAGGTGTATAGTATAATTTATATAATTTTTAACCATGTGTTATTTTCAGATAGATTGGTGTGGTTGGATGAGGATGAAGGAAGACCATCCTAGCCAAAAACGAGGGAGAAAAGAAAAGAGAAGAGAGACAACAAACACCAAGATATCAGAAAGAAAGAAGGCACAGTAAGCATATACAACAACATCTGTGTGTGTGTGTGTGGTACTGGTAAGATGACTCTGTTGTTTGTCTATGGAGCCATGGTATTGGTACAACCACAATCAAATTTCCACCCACACTTTCCTTCCATCGTGGTAAATATCTTGGTAATAAAGAACAACACGTGTATAATTTTGCAGCACCTCATAATAATAATTGAGGGGTTGAGTTGACATAAGATGTTGTCTAATTATATTTTGATATGATACTGCTTTATTTGTACGATGGAAGGAAAGTGTTGGTGGTTATTTGATTGTGGCTGTACCAATATCATGACTCCATAGACAAACAGAGTCGTCTTACCAGTACCACACGCACACACACAGATGTTGTTGTATATGTCAGAAGGTCATACAATCAGCTGAGTATTGTTCTGTAGTGTTTGGATGGACTGATGAGTGATTTGAGTATGGATGTGTTTCTAGACACATGGTTTGGGGTGGGCAGGGTGTAAGAGATGATAGTATTTGTGTATGGTATACTGGATGTTGTTGCTAGGCATGTGTGGGTGTTTTGCCATGTAGTGGAGTGGATGGTGTGGGTTTGTGGAGGCTGCAGCAGCAAGTGTTTACACTCTCATGTCTAGATGATTCTTGATTGTGAGGACTTCGGTTTCATGGTGTAGGTGTGCAGCCTGTCATTATCTTTAGTGCTCTGTTCTGTATGGTGTGAATGGGTGTTGAAAGTTAGGTTGGTGGTGTGGTAGCTGTGTGGCCTGTCATTATCTCTATTTTGTATGGGTGTGAAGGGTGTTGAGATGCGTGTCAGTGAGGTTTGAGGTGTCTGTTGTTATGATGGCTGCATGTGATTGTGTAGTGTTGCTGTTTAGTGTATTGTAAAGTTTGCTGGTGTTTGTTTTATGGTTAAGTGTGTTGACAAACCTTTGCCAGTTTAGTGTTTTTTTATTCTTTAATTTTGTTGTATATTTGTGTATTTAGTGCTTGTATTTGGTGTACTGTGTGTTGTGTAAGAGGAGTTAGGGATGTGTGTTTAAGTGTGTCTCGTTGTCTGATGAGGTCTTGAATTTCTGTTGTAAAGTTGGGGTTGTGTTTTTTTCTGTTACCTCTAGGGATGTGATGTTTATCTGTGTTTTATGGTCAGTCGTCATTGGGTATAAATGTATGTATGGTATAGAGATGCTAATTCGAGTTTTGTAGAAAATTAACTTGTGTTACTCCTCTCTCTCTCTCTCTCTCTCTCTCTCTCTCTCTCTCTCTCTCTCTCTCTCTCTGTAACACCAATAAATAATAACTCAATAACAACAAAAATAACAATACAGTACTATTAACATTTGTTATTATTATTATTACTATTAAGGGGGTGCAGAAGTAGGGGACAGGCTTGGGGGGGGGGGGTTTCGGGGGTGCGGGAATAGGGGGACAGACTTGGGGTGGGTAGAAAGCCTGTCCCATATTCCCGAACCCCCCTAACGCCCCCCTAACCCCCCCAAGCCTGTCCCCCTACTCCTGCACCCCCCCAAACCCCCCGAGCCTGTCCCCTACTCCCGCACGCCCCTAAACACCCCAAGCCTATCTCCCTATTCCCGCACCTCATTATTATTATTATTATTATTATTATTATTAGTAGTAGTAGTAGTGTAGTGTGCTATAAAATAGGTCCATTTTCTTTTATTGAGTGTGTAACCATTCTCTAATTATCTGCCTGCCCTGCATTGTGATTCCTTTACTATTACATTCCTTCATGCAGATAGCCTATGCAATTTCTTTCAGCATGTTCTCTTTGCCAATTTGTGCAATATCATTGTCTGCATACTCATGCAGAATTTCCTGTATACAACATATGTATTATACATTTAATACCATAACCAAATACTCTTAGCTTTGTTAACGTCAAGTCCGCAGTAAAATGTATATAGTGTTAACTTGTTTTGACATTATATCATTGGCAACTATTCACCGCATCTCTCTCTTCCTTGAGCCCTTCAACAAGAGAGTTATAGACACTAGCACTTCTTTAAGAGAGTTATAGACACTAGCTCCTTAGGCTGAGAAGTTGTAGTGGAGAAACCCTGACAACGGCCCTTACACAGGAGTCCTTCTTTAGGTAGCAGCACAACTTATAATTGGTACAAACAACACACACCACCCACCAACAAGTGGTGACCCCCGGAGATTGCAGCCATCACCAACAAGTAGTGACCCCCGGATGCAGCTACTGCAATCGCCAACAAGAGTGGATCAAGCTGCAGTCTACAAGAACGCCTTTGCCCTGCAGTCACTATCAAGTAGTGACCTGGAGTGCTGCCGCTACTCCATTATAGTCTACAAGAACGCCTTTGCCCTGCAGTTACCATCAAGAGGTGACTTGAGTTGCTACCTCCTGTGCAGCTGTTGCTTCGCCCACAGTGCCACTGTCTATCCTATCTACATTGTCGCTGTGAACCCTGAGGCATCACCAGTCCACAGCAGCCATCTGTAAGCCTCCAACTACGCCGTTGCTGCCTGCCATCCAACACCTATACACCACTGGTACTTGCGGCAGTCTAGCTACCAGCAACAGTGCTTCGCCTTGGATTACAGTGCTTCGCCTTGGATTACAGTGCTTCGCCTTGGATTACAGTGCCTCACCCTGGATTACAGTGCCTCACCCTGGATTACAGTGTTTCACCTTGAATTACAGTGCCTCACCCTAGATTACAGTGCTTCACCTTGGATTACAGTGCTTCACTCTGGGTTATAGTGTTTCACTCTGGGTTATAGTGTATTGTCCTTTATTATTAGTGCCTTGTGTGTGGATTACAGTGCCACTGTATTCAGCATACTAATATAACTTGACTAACGCAGCTGCCTTGATATCGGGTAACTCTCGTCAGCATTTACACCCTGAGTTCACTGACCAGTATGTCTACTGAGGATCTCCCTAACTCAGGCAACCACACTGCCGCTGCAGTAGCCATGAGAGCCCCTGCTTTCTGCAACCAAGACCCCACCATATGGTTCTCAATACTGGAGTGTGGTTTTGCTGCTTCTAATATCACGAGAAGCCTCACTAAATTCTCACATGCTGCAAGTCTGCTACCACCTGAAGTTCTCACTCAAGTATCTGATGTCATTACTTCAGCCTCAACCTCTGCTACGCCCTATGAGGATCTTAAGGCAGCAATTTTAAATCGCCTACAATCATCAGTGGCTGCTCGTCTCCGCGAGTTGCTATCAAGAGAAGAACTTGGTGGAGAGAAACCTACAGACTTACTACGTCATATGAAAACACTGCTTGGTGACAAGTACCAGGCCTTTGATAAAGATCTTTTCAAACAACTGTTCTATCAACGCCTGCCACCTGACATTCAACGTGCTCTCATCAGTGTGAAAGGCAAGCTGCCGTCAGATGAGCTTGCCAATCTTGCAGATGACTACATGGCAACTCTTCCACCTGTACCAGCATTACCAATCTCCTCCATCACGACACAAGATAATTCCCAAATTGCCCAGCTCGCCAATCTAATTTCCCAGATTACAATGAAAGTCAGCAACCTGAAGAAACAAATCAACAACTGCCCAAGTTCCCGACCCTCGACGCCAAACCGCCAACACCATCGGTCACGTTCCAGGAGCACTTCAAACTTCTGCTACTACCATCGCAGGTTTAGGGATAAGGCTCTCAAGTGTAAAAAGCCCTGCAGCTACACGGCGTCAAACAACAACGGCGAACATTAACGCAGCATAATGTTTGCCATACTCAGTCTACGCTGCTCCACATCTTTGATCGCCGGTCCCATACCAAGTTCCTGGTAGACACCGGTGCCGACGTCAGTGTCCTCCCTACTACAGCCAGCCAGCGGTCGCTACCTCCTTCTCTGCATCTCTACGCTGCTAATGGTACCAAGATACCTGTATACTCGCGGCAAACAGTGCATCTGGATCTGAACCTTCGTCTCTCTTTTCAATGGACATTCTACGTAGGAGCAGTGTCACAAGCCATCCTTGGTGCTGATTTTCTCCGTATCTTCAACCTGATGGTATATGTAAGAGGACGAAAATTGGTCGACCCACTCACAGATATCTTTACTAATGCACAGCCAGCACGTGGTGACAGCACACGCCTGTCTGCTATCAACTATGACCACAAGTTTGCTGACCTCCTCAAGTCATTCCCTATGCTGACACAACCCTACTCATCCAGCATACCTGCCAAGCATCACGTGACTCATCATATAGAGACTACCGGACCCCCAGTGCATGCCAAGGCCCGACGCTTAGCCCCTGAGCGTTATAAGAAAGCCAAAGCCGAGTTCGAATCTCTGATGAGTAAAGGCATTATACGGCCCAGCAGCAGTAACAGGTCGTCGGCTCTTCACATTGTTCCTAAGAAGACCGGAGACATACGACCTTGTGGTGACTACCGTGCCCTCAATTCACGCACCGTGGAAGATAGATATCCTGTGCCCAACATTCAAGAGTTCACTTCCCAACTCTCAGGTTCCACGATCTTCTCTCGGATCGACCTCGTCAAAGCATTTCATCAGATTCCAGTCCATCCCACTGACATCCCGAAGACGGCCATTATCACACCTTTTGGCTTGTTCGAATACGTCCGGATGCCCTTTGGATTGCGGAGCGCGGCACAAACGTTTCAACGCTTCATAGATGAGGTCCTTCGAGGTCTACCCTACTGTTTTGTCTACATAGATGACCTTCTCATCGCTAGTCCTGATGAAGCCAGCCACAAACAACACCTCTGCCAAGTCCTCCAGAGACTGCAAGATTATGGCGTCCAAATCAACACGGACAAGTCCAAACTCGGTGTGTCATTCCTTGAGTTCCTAGGTCACACAGTCTCTCCAGCAGGCATTGCTCCACTTCCCTCAAAGTGCGAGTCCATCCAGCAGTTTCCCAGGCCGTCTACCCAACGCCAGCTCAAGGAGTTCCTTGGGATGGTTAATTACTATAACCGCTTCATTCCACACTGCTCACTCCTGCTACGACCATTGTACGCCATGATTAAACCTTGCAAGAGAGGTCAATCTGTTACCCTCGTCTGGACTGAAGAAGCAGAAGCGGCCTTCCTCTCAACAAAACAGGCCCTCAGCGATGCTGCCACGCTCTCTTTCCCTGCACCAGACGCAGAAACTTCAATTGCTACAGACGCCTCAAACATTGGTGTTGGTGCCATCTTACAACAGCGTGTCGGTACATACTGGAAGCCAATTGCCTTCTTTTCCAAGAAACTCGCCTCGGCGGAGTCAAAGTATAGCGCCTATGACAGGGAGCTACTTGCCATCTTCAAAGCTGTCAAGCGTTTTCGTTACTTCATCGAGGGACGCAGTTTCCACATCTACACTGACCACAAGCCACTCACTACAGCATTCCTCAGAAATAAGGAATCTTACACCCCACTACAAATGCACCACATGGTCTACATTGCCCAGTTTACCACAGATATACGATACGTCAAAGGTGCCGACAATGCCCCAGCTGATGCCCTCTCTCGAAACATCAGTACTGTAATATCTTCTCCCATCGAATATGCCGCCATTGCTGCTGATCAAGTCGGTGACGCTGAGCTACAGCGACTGTTGGATAACCCTGCACTACAGATGAAGAAGATTACACTTCCAGACACCCAGGTCACACTGTACGCTGACACCTCCACCGACACTCTCCATCCATACGTACCAGAGAAACATCGACACCAGCTCTTCAAGAAGTTACATGACCTCTCACACCCTGGAATCCGTGCCTCGCACCAGATGATGTCTTCCCGCTTCATATGGGAGGGCATAAATAAGGACGTCATCAGACACTGGTCATGCACATGTATACGCTGTCAAGCTTCCAAAGTCACATGCCATACACACTCTCCTGCAGCCACCTTTACGCAAGTCACCAAGAGATTTGACCATGTCCACATAGACCTCGTTGGCCCACTTCCGTACTCCAATGGCTATCGATATTTACTCACCTGTGTGGACCGCTTCACACGCTGGCCTGAGGCAGCACCTCTCACAGACATCACCACGGATACTGTTGCACGCGCCTTCATCGCTACATGGGTGTCCAGGTTTGGTGTGCCTCTAAGCCTTACTTCTGACTGTGGTGGTCAGTTTGAGTCAGGCGTGTGGAATAAGGTCATGATACTCCTTGGCATCCGCCGATACAGGACCGCCAGCTATCGCCCACAGGCCAACGGAACGGTCTAACGATTCCACCGCCAGCTAAAATCTTCCCTGGCAGCTTCAGCCCAGAGAGAAGATTGGTCACTAGCACTACCTCTTGTCCTCCTTGGCATCAGAACTTCACTCAAAACAGATCTGCACAACTCCTCTGCTGAGCTCGTATTTGGCTCTACGCTCAGGCTCCCAGGTGAGCTTCTCTCTGCCACACCAGACCCCGAGCCTTGCAGCGTTCAGGACTTTGCAACACACCTGAAAAATGCCATGAAGTGCCTCCAGCCAGTGCAGCCTCGTACGTCCAACTCGAAGACCTTCGTTCACCAGGACCTGGAAGCCTGCACACACGTCTTTGTTAGAGTTGATGCAGTCAAAAGGCCCCTTCAGCAGCCATATCAGGGCCCCTTCCGAGTAGTTCGCAGGACGTTGAAGAACTTCACCATCGACAAACATGGTTCTCAAGAAGTTGTGGCCGTAGACCGTGTCAAGCCTGCTTATATCCTGAATTCGGACCAGATGCTGCAAGCAGTGCAAGTGACTGTTCCTCCAACACATGCTGGAAACAACAAACTACGACACACAAGAGTATCGTTTCTCCTTCCTCGAAACTAGGGGGGGAGTATTGTAGTGTACTATAAAATAGGTCCATTTTCTTTTATTGAGTGTGTAACCATTCTCTAATTATCTGCCTGCCCTGTATTGTGATTCTTTTACCATTACATTCCTTCATGCAGATAGCCTATGCAATTTCTTTCAGCATGTTCTCTTTGCCATTTTGTGCAATATCATTGTCTGCATACTCATGCAGAATTTCCTGTATACAACATATGTATTATACATTTAATACCATAACCAAATACTCTTAGCTTTGTTAACGTCAGGTCCGCAGTAAAATGTATATAGTGTTAACTTGTTTTGACATTAAATCATTGGGAACTATTCACCGCATCTCTCTCTTCCTTGAGCCCTTCAACAAGAGAGTTATAGACACTAGCACTTCTTTAAGAGAGTTATAGACACTAGCTCCTTAGGCTGAGAAGTTGTAGTGGAGAAACCCTGACAACGGCCCTTACACAGGAGTCCTTTAGGTAGCAGCACAACTTATAGTTGGTGGCTACAACACACACCACCCACCAACAGTAGTAGTAGTATACATGTGTGTTATATATGTGTGTTATATAAATTATGTGTGTGTTATGTGTGTGTGTGTTATATGTGTGTGTGTTATATGTGTGTGTGTTATATGTGTGTGTGTTATATGTGTGTGTGTTATATATGTGTGTGTTATATATGTGGGTTTGTTATATATGTGGGTGTGTTATATATGTGGGTGTGTTATATATGTGTGTGTTATATATATATATATATGTGTGTGTGTTATATATATGTGTGTGTGTTATATATACATATGTGTGTGTTATATATATATATGTGTGTGTGTTATATATATATGTGTGTGTGTGTTATATATATGTGTGTGAGTGTTATATATATATGTGTGTGTGTGTTATATATATATGTGTGTTATATATATATATGTGTGTGTTATATATATATGTGTGTGTGTTATATATATATATGTGTGTGTGTGTTATATATATATGTGTGTGTGTGTTATATATATATGTGTGTGTGTGTTATATATATATGTGTGTGTGTGTTATATATATATATATGTGTGTGTGTTATATATATATATATATATATATATATATATATATATATATATATATATATATATATATATATATATATATATATATATATATATATATATATATATATGTGTGTGTGTGTGTGATATATATAAATATTTTCTTTCCTTTATTATTTTTAGGATGGACTGGGACTCTTGTTCTTGTGAAGTGCTGAGATGAAGTGCTGTGAAGAAGTGTTGGTTTGTGTGTATGTGTGTGATTCATATGTGTCATACTAGATGGTGACATACACACACACACACACACACAAAGACAGACACACACACAGACACACACACAGTGGAGCTTCATGGTGTTGGTTGGTAAGGCTACTAACACCACCCCAGTATCTCTGCTTAACACACACACACACACACAGTGGAGGTTCATGGTGTTGGTTGGTAAGGTTACTAACACCACACCAATATCCCTGCTTAACACACACACACAGTGGAGGTTCAAGGTGTTGGTTGGTAAGGTTACTAACACCACCCCAGTATCCCTGCTTAACACACACACACAGTGGAGGTTCATGGTGTTGGTTGGTAAGGTTACTAACACCACACCAGTATCTCTGCTTGTCATCAAAGGCCACTAAAAGGGACGCCCACTTCTCCAACTGTCCCTTAATTATTTTCATCTGTTATCTTTTGTCCTTATTGTCCCACCTCTCAATCATCATCTTCCTCGGGTGTCATATGACCTGGCTGTTATGATACAGTCGTCAGCAAAACTTCGTGCCATTCAGCTGGAGTGAGAGGAGCCTCCATGGTAAACTGCTAACACACTATGAAAGTTGACAAATATGGATTAAATGCATAATACTGAAGATCATTAGCCATTTAAATCATACTTTTCAACTCTCATACAGTGTTACCAGATTTGCAGGTCTTCCTCTCACTCGTGCTGAGCGGAACGAATATCTGCTGCCGACTGTACCTAATATCAGTCAATCAGTCACTCCTGGTGTTGGTTGTGTGTGTAACTTTTTACTCTACCAAGATATTTCAGTCAACAGATTACCATTATGTTTGTTGATGGGGTGGTGTTGTGAGGGAGAATGGTGTTGGTTGTGTGTTGTATATATGTGTGTAACTTTTTACTCTACCAAGATATTTCCGTAAACAGATTACCATTATGTTTGTTGATGGGGTGGTGTTGTGAGGGAGAATGGTGTTGGTTGTGTGTTGTTGTATATGTGTAACTTTTTACTCAACCAAGATATTGCAGTCAACAGGTTACCGCTTCCTTGATGGGGGCGGGGAGATTTTGTGGCGGTTTGGACCCCGTAGCTTCCATCCTTGGCAGCCCTGGGGGGGAAGGGGGGTGTCCCACGACGTAGATGCCCCCACGACGTAGACGCCCTCACGGCGTAGACGCCCCCACGACGTAGACGCCGCCACTCCAGGACCAGTTCTGTTGTTGTTGTGTGACATACAGTAAACGGTGAATAAAACCCACTCTTGTTGACGGAAATAATATATTAATCCAAACAGCTTAATCACCTTGCACCATCCATCAATTTTAAAGTCGAATGGGAGAACGGTGGCGTACTTCCGTTTCTAGATGTATTAGTAGTAAAACTTAATCATTTACTAAGCTTCAAAGTGTATAGGAAGCCTACCAGTTGTAATTTGTTCATTCATTACTATTCGTATCATCATTCGTCCACAAAATTGTCTGTCATCTCATCAATGTTCCTTAGAGCCCTCAGAATTTGCAGTCCAGAGCATATACATGAAGAAAATCAGCTGATTTGGAAAATCTTTCAAAATTTAAAATACCCCCCTTGGTTCATAAAAAAAGCCTACCTTAAAGCAAGGCAATCTCACTATGCTCCAAAAAACCCCACCACACAAATGAAACGTTTTCTCACATTGCCTTACATCTCTGATTTGAGTATGGTGAGGTCTATTTGTCACACAAGTGATGTAAATATAGCCTTTAAATACACCTCAACTATTAAATCAAAGTTAGTAAAAAACAAATTTAGAACCCCGACAGAAGCAGGGATATATAAAATTCCATGCAAAGATTGTGAACTAGTTTACATAGGAGAGACTGGCCGAAACCTAGAAACTAGAATTAAGGAACATAAATATGCCACTACGACGTGTAATTTAAACAATGCTATTTTTAACCATGTTTGTAATGCCAATCATAGAATTGATTGGCAAGGTAGCCATCTGATGTATAAAAGCAACGACTTTAGAAAACGTAAGATAATCGAATCAATGTGCATTGAAAAATACCGCAATTTCAACCTTAGTTATGGTATGTATAAATTAGACCCAATAATGAGATCCTTGGTAGAAATGTCCCTTCCCTCACCACACACACCTCACCCACACCTAGGTGACGCCCAAGGGGATTAACACGTGACCTGCCCTCACCGACACCTCCTTCTACCCCATCCCACTGACAGCTCCTTCCCTCCCCCCTCCACAAACTGTATATAAGTTCATACCTATGTACTATCTATGTCATTCCTTACTTCTCGCTAGACCACTGAAGATGGTGGCAGTGTCCACCGAAACTGTTTGGATTAATATATTATTTCCGTCAACAAGAGTGGGTTTTATTCACCGTTTATGATCATCACGCCAGTGTGATTTCACCACCGACATACAGTACTTTGGAAGAATGACAACACTCTAATGTACAGCCACAACCAAATAACCACCGACACACACACACACACACACACACACACACACATGTATTTCATTCCATTTACCATACATATATTTATGTGTAAATTTATGTCTATATTTATGTTTACTTTTCAATTTGTATCATTAGGTATATTTATATTATAATATAGTTGTTGTTGTTGTTGATGTTCTCCCGGGGCAGAATGGCCTCCTGCCCCACAGACTCTGGTCACAGTGAAAAATCAAATTAACATAAAGGAGTAGCTGTATGGCCCTATATGTCTGTATGTCCCTATATGTCTGTTTGGCCCTATATGTCTGTTTGGTCCTATATGTCTGTTTGGTCCTATATGTCTGTTTGGTCCTATATGTCTGTATGTCCCTATATGTCTGGACTACTGAAGCACATCCCAGGGAAATGGGACCACAGCTTACTGGACCAGGGAGTCTGTATGGTCTTATATGTCTGTATGGCCTTATATGTCTGTATGTCCCTATATGTATGTTTGGCCCTATATGTCTGTATGTCCCTATATGTCTGGACTACTGAAGCACATCCCAGGGAAATGGGACCACAGCTTACTGGACCAGGGAGTCTGTATGGTCCTATATGTCTGTATGGCCTTATATGTCTGTATGTCCCTATATGTCTGTTTGGCCCTATATGTCTGTATGGCACTATATGCCTGGACTACTGAAGCACATCCCAGGGAAATGGGACCACAGCTTACTGGACCAGGGAGTCTGGGGGCTATAATATTTATACTCTATACATGTTATCATATGCTATAAATATACTCTATTATATGTTTATCTTTATAAACTCAATATTATTTGCGTACTTTTCAATTTATATCATTACCATATGCTTTTTAATCTACATTGACATCTATATTTATTTTATATATATAGATATTTGCTATATATTTATACAATATTATTATTATTTGTGTTGTCTTAAGGAGAGATTGTTGTGTTGTTGGTAAATCTACAACAACAACTGTGTATTCCTCCAGACAACAAGAACAACAGGCCACCATTATTATTATTGTTATTATTATTATTGTTAATCTGGTGCTGTTTGTTTCCTGACATACTTTGGGGGAATCAACACACTACAATGTACTAAGGGTATAAATTATATACTGTGTTCTGCCATTATTAAATGTTGGAAAAAAATTATTTATACTTTTCTCTTTTCTTTACAGACATACATTGGATATGTGTGTGTTACTACTACTACCACTACTA
>JAWQEG010000716.1:52500-187500 GCA_033782935.1 Petrolisthes cinctipes
AACCCTCGAAGCCTGTCCTCCTACTCCCGCACCCCCTTAATTAATCATTGAACATTATCTTTATCATTGTTATAATTTGGTCAGTTTTTTGAAAAACGAAAATTGACATAACTTTTGAACAGAGGGTCATAGAGACAAAATGAAAAAATCATCTAGCCCAATTTACCAACTGTACATCCATACCAAATTTCATCCAAATCCATATAGATCTTCATGGTCAAAAATCGGTTCAAAAAATGTCTAAAAAAGAGGCCATAACTCAAAAACGGTGCATCGTAGAGGAAAACGGAGAAAATTTCGCCCCCCTTCTGGTAACCCCACCCATATGACCTATTCTTGCACACCCATAGGTCAAATGTGGGATTCGACAAAATGTTTAACCTATTCCCAAAACCCACATTTTTGGATGTAGCGTGTGGATGGAACTTGGTGAAAAAGATGAATTAAATCTACGGAAATTACATGATGTTATTCCAAAGACAGAGAGAGAGGGTGAGGTTTTTTTTTCTTAGTATGCCTGCCGCCTTTCACAACACACACACACACACACACACACATGGAACAAATTACCATCCATAAGAAGTGGTGTGTGTCAAAACTATGCATAACTTTAAAGAAAAATATGATAATAGGATTTTAATATACGGGACATTACGAACTTGACTCAATCCTGTAAAGATACAAATAGGTAAGAACACACACACACACACAAACACTTCACGTATTTTTATAATAAACATGCACACACATCAATATAAATAATTATATTCTTGTTTTGAGAAAGAGGAGAAAGAAACATAATAATAAGAAGAAGAATGTAAGAAAGTCAGGAAATTATAGAAATGAAATACAGTAATAAGGATGGGTTCAGAAATCATGTCCTATTTCGTTCGAGATGCCTAAACACATTATTTAAAAAGGGGGCATAACTTGTAGACAGGAGGGGGCCTAACTTGTAGACAGGGGGGGGGGCATAACTTGTAAACAGGGGGGGGGCATAACTTGTAGACAAGGGGGGGCATAACTTGTAGACGGGGGGGGTATAACTTGTAGACAGACAGGGGGGATGGAAGGGGGGCATAACTTGTATACAGGGGGATGGAGGGGCGATGGAGGGGGGGCATAACTTGTAGACAGGGGGGGTATAACTTGTAGACAGGGGGGGGGGTATAACTTGTAGACAGACAGAGGGGATGGAAGAGGGGCATAACTTGTATACAGGGGGGATGGAGGGGCGATGGAGGGGGGGCATAACTTGTAGACAGACAGGGGGGATGGAGAGGGGGCATAACTTGTATACAGACAGGGGGGATGGAGGGGCGATGGAGGGGGGGCATAACTTGTAGACAGACAGGGGGAGGGGGCATAACTTGTAGACAGACAGGGGGGATGGAGGGGGGGCATAACTTGTAGACAGACAGGGGGGATGGAGGGGGGGCATAACTTGTAGACAGACAGGGGGGATGGAGGGGGCATAACTTGTAGACAGACAGGGGGGATGGAGGGGGGGCATAACTTGTAGACAGACAGAGGGGATGGAGGGGGCATAACTTGTAGACAGACAGGGGGAGGGGGGGCATAACTTGTAGACAGACAGGGGGGATGGAGGGGGGCATAACTTGTAGACAGACAGGGGCGATGGAGGGGGGCATAACTTGTATACAGGGGGGATGGAGGGGCGATGGAGGGGGGGCATAACTTGTAGACAGACAGGGGGAGGGGGCATAACTTGTAGACAGACAGGGGGGATGGAGGGGGGGCATAACTTGTAGACATACAGGGGAGATGGAGGGGGGGCATAACTTGTAGACAGACAGGGGGAGGGGGCATAACTTGTAGACAGACAGGGGGGATGGAGGGGGGGCATAACTTGTAGACAGACAGGGGAGATGGAGGGGGGGCATAACTTGTAGACAGACAGGGGGGAGGGGGGTGCGTTTAAGGACCCTGTGATCGTGTATGAAAATTGGTGGCTTCTGATTCCTCCTGACCATGCCACCAAACAAACAAGCTCCTTCCATATAGGTGTGTGTGTGTGTGTGTGTGTGTTTGGAGACTTCTGATTCCTCCAGACCATGCCACCAAACAAACAAGCTCCTTCCATATAGGTTGTGTGTGTGTGTGTGTGTGTGTGTCGTGGCAATATTTGATGGACTCATTTACCTCCAATTTTCTGACAACATCATACACAGGGTTCCTTAAGGGGGTGCGGGAAAAGGGGGAGGGGCTTAGGGGGGTGCGGGAGTAGGGGACAGGCTTGGGGGGTGCGGGAGTAGGGGAACAGGCTTGGGGGGGGGGTTAGGGTGGTGCGGGAATAGGGGACAGGCTTTCTACCCACCCCAAGCCTATTTCCTACTCCCGCACCCCCCTAACCCCCCCAAACCTGTCCCCATACTCCCGCAACCCCCTAAATCCCCCCCAAGCCTGTCACCGAATTCCCGTACCCCCTTAAGGTGGTAATTCACTTTTGTTACATTGGAGTGCCTTGATTCCTCCAAAGTATGCCAGGAAACAGACCCTAATGAAGAAAAATAATGGTATCCTGTTGCCTGGAATAGTTTGGAGGAATCAGTGGTTCCAGATTTGCCAACACTGAACTTCCCCCTTAAGATTAGGGGCCGTATGCAAAAAAAAAAAAATAAAAATAAATACATAAATAAATAAATAAATAAAAAAAATATATATATTCTTGGTGTTGACTTTGGTTTGGTAACAATACAATGACTCCCTTCACACACAATACACCACACATTGTATAGGTACAGATGGCAGCATAAATTCACTTCCATCTCACCTTGAAACAGTTTTTATTCCAACAACATATGTAATTTACCATTTGAGAACTATATCTGTCATCTCTGTATTGAAATTGTATTACAACATCACTATAGCTAATACATACATACACAGGTGGAAATAATATCATACGTAATTTACCATATATGAGAACTATATCTGTCATCTCTGTATTAAAATTCTATTACCGTACATCACTATAGCTATTACTGTACAGCCACAATCAAATAACCACCGACACTTTCCTTCAATTGTGCAAAATAATCAGTATCATATCAAAATATAATCATACAACAACACCTTACGTCAACTCAACTCCCTCAATTATTGCTAAGAGGTGCTGCAAAATCATACACGTGTTGTTCTTTATTACCAAGATATTTACTAAGATGGAAGGAAAGTGTTGGTGGATATTATTATTATCATTATTATTATGAGGTGCTGCAAAACCATACACTTGTTGTTCTTTATTACCAAGATATTTACTACGATGGAAGGAAAGTGTCGGTGGATATTATTATTATTATTATTATTATTAGGTGCTGCAAAATCATGCACGTGTTGGTCTTTATTACCAAGATATTTACTACGATGGAAGGAAAGTGTGGGTGGATATTTGATTGTGGCTGTACATACACAGGTGGAAATGAAGCCAACTTATGCTGCCCACTGTACACACCATACCTAACACAGTCCATATTCTTACATACAGCTCAAATTAAGGGGATAGTATACTTTTGAAATATTGGAGTGCCTTGATTCCTCCAAAGTATGCCAGGAAACAGACCCAAATGAAGAAAAATAATGGTATCCTGTTGCCTGGAATAGTTTGGAGGAATCATTTGATCCAGATTTACCACCCAAAACAATGTGCTATATATCCCATTTAACAACACAAAGAATATGTATTTTTTGTAAATAATAAATACAGATAACTTGCATTTTACGTGAGTTTGTTTGTTAATGAGGTCCAATAATTCAAATACAGTAACTTTTCAAATGATATATATTTTTTTTTTACAATAATAAACACCAAAATTTGTTATCCATCAAATATTATACAAATCTTTAAGGACTCTGTGATCGTGTATGAGAATTGGAGGTTTCTGATTCCTCCTGACTATGCCACGAAATAAACAAGCTCCTTCCATATAGGTGCGTGCGTGTGTGTGTGTGTGTGTGTGTGTGTGTGTGTGTGTGTTTGTTTCGTGGCAATATTTGAAGGACTCGTGTACCTCCAATTTTCTGACTACATCACACACAGGGTTCCTTAATCTAACAAATATTAATCGACAATAATAATAATAAGAATAAGAATAATAACAATAATAGTAATAATAATAATAATAAAGGTACAAAGTTTCATATTTATGTCTTTCATTTGATACACATTCCTTATTATTGATATTCTCACATTTTACGGGAATAAACTAAAGTCATCTGCACAACAACAAATAATAATAATAATAATAATAATAATAATAATAATAATAATAAAGATATCTAGGTGGGATTGGTTTGTGGAATAGTTTGGAGGCTTCAGTAGTCTCCAATTCATCCTTTTACTCCAACTAACCAACCAATCAACAGTTCACAATACTATTCATAATTATATTTACATTGGAAGGTGATTATTACTATTATGTTATTATTATTATTATTATTATTATTATTTTATCTTTTAAGGTGATTATTACTATTATTTTATTAATATTATTATTATTTTATCTTTTAATGTGATTATTAATATTATTTTATTATTATTATTATTATTATTATTTATCTTTTAAGGTGGTAATTCACTTTTGTTACACTGGAGTGCCATGATTCCTCCAAAGTATGCCAGGAAACAGAACCAAATGAACAAAAATAAAGGTGTTCTGTTGCCTGGAGTAGTTTGGAGGAATCATTTGCTCCAGATTTACCACCCAACTCGTAAATTTATCGATATCTATTTACATAACTCATTTGAAGTAAAGTAAAGTAAAGTAAAGTGCTTGTGGCCAATTTAACATGGAAATATATTTAATAAAGTAACTTAACACTGAAGTTTTAACATCATCATCATCACCATTATTGTTATTATTATTATTACCCTATATTTCTGTTTTACAAGTGGTGGTGGAGAAGGAAATTTTAACATCATCACCATCATCATTATTATTATTATTATTATTATTATTTTCCTATTTTTCCTTTTTAACAAGTGGTGGTGGGGAAGGAAATTTTAACATCATCATCATCATTATTATTATTACCCTATATTTCCTTTTTAACAAGTGGTGGTGGGGAAGAGAATTTTTTTCCTTGTACACCAAAACATTCTCTGAGATCTCAAATATATGACACAAGGAACTGTATAATTTTTCTAATATACAATTTAAAGACTTTTTCTGCTTCACCAACATCACCTTTCTAAATCTGTCAGCAGCCTTCTCAGATAGCTTTTTTAAGGGGGTGCAGGAGTAGGGGGAGGGGGTTTGGGTGGTGCGGGAATAGGGGGACAGGCTTGGGGTGGGTAGAAAGCCTGTCCCCTATTCCCGCACCCTCCTAACCCCTCCCCCCCCAAGCCTGTCCCACTACTCCCGCACCCCCCAAGCCTGTCCCCTACTCCCGCACCCCCCCACCCCTAAGCCTGTCCCCCTATTTCCGCACCCCCTTAAGGGACCCTGTGTGTGTGATGTAGTCAGAAAATTGGAGGTAAATGAGTCCTTCAAATATTACCATGAAACACACACACACTCTCTCTTTCTCTCTCTCTACACACACACACACACACACACTCTCTCTCTCTCTCTCTCTACACACACACACACACTCTCTCTCTACACACACACACACACACACACACACACACACACACACACCTATATTATGGAAGGAGCTTGTGTGTTTCGTGGCATAGTCAGGTGGAATCAGAAGCCTCCAATTCTCATACACAATCACAGGGTCCTTAATTAAGGGGAAATGTTCTTGTTGTCAAATTAGAAGGCTACTAATTCCTCCTAACTATACCAAGAAACAGACACTCACTTTTGCCCAACAGTCTGTTGCAAAAAACATGGAATACTGAGAGAGGGCTGTCTTTACAGACGAAAAGTCCTTTTCTTCTATCAATCATGGCTAACTACACATGTGGAGAAAGAATAATACAAGGTATATACTTTTGATCAATTATAAATGTTTTACACTATATTATTCACCATCCTACTTGTTACTTTATTAACACAATCAGGGTCTTTGTAGGCATTTTCACATAGGAATTCATTTAGCGCGTCGGGGACTAAGCAAAAATGCGTATGAAATCCTGACTGTATTATGATTATTTTTATACAGAATTATGATCTAGATGCTTCTAGATCATAATTATATGGAACATGTTATATGCAAAATTGTGGGAGAGGTAGTGGTGCGGTATAATGACCATGGGTAGTGGTGCGTGTGCCAGTCTACCAGACATTGAACGGCTTTCTAACCGCGGCTCCAGCCCAAGTGTTTTTAACGATGTATTATAATATTATAGCGTAAAAGCTTTTTCATAATACGAATATTAAATAATAATACTCACTAAATTGGACACCCGTACAGTACTTTAAAAGTTGTATTCATAGGTGTGGAAGCGAAAGGTTGGTTAAGAGTGTGTACGAGAATGAGGTGGAGGGATGGAGGGGGAGGGGCAGACCGAGAGTGAGGTGGAGGGATGGAGTAGAGAGGTATGTGAAGGAGAGTGAGGTGGAGGGATGGAGTAGAGAGGTATGTGAGGGAGAGTGAGGTGGAGGGATGGAGTAGAGAGGTATGTGAGGGAAAGTGAGGTGGAGGGATGGAGTAGAGAGGTATGTGAGGGAGAGTGAGGTGGAGGGATGGAGTAGAGAGGTATGTGAAGGAGAGTGAGGTGGAGGGATGGAGTAGAGAGGTATGTGAGGGAGAGTGGGTGGAGGGATGGAGTAGAGAGGTATGTGAGGGAGAGTGAGGTGGAGGGATGGAGTAGAGAGGTATGTGAGAGAGAGTGAGGTGGAGGGATGGAGTAGAGAGGTATGTGAGGGAGGAGGGACGCCAGTTAACGAGGAACAGGGGTTTATGGAGCAGGGGCCGGATCCAAGAAACTTAACAACGTCGGTAACTCGAGTTAGCGACGTCGGCCACTACCGACGCGATCCAAGAAGCAAAATGATGACGTCACCGGCGCGTTAGCGACGTCGTTAATAACAACACCTCGGGAGGTGTAGTAAAAGCTGGTAGAAGTTAACGACGTGCACCATATGGGCTCAGATATCATCATATTTAGTGAATATTTCTCATTGATTACAGTGGAAATTGATATCAATATATATTTAAAGACGGCAAGATGTAAACAAAGTGCCGTTAAACACGCAAAAAGCATGCTAGACAACATTTCAAGTACTGCTTGTACTGTACATCGGTGACTGGTCTCACATTGCCAGTCAGCGGGCTGAGGCTACTTCACCATGGACTACGTGTTGGCTGACATGGCAGCAAGGGCTCTAAGGAGAGAGAGGTGCTTTCGAGACAGTCTGGACCCTCTAGCTCTCAATGACAACGAGCTGATAAGGCACTACCACTTAACTCGGCATGAGCTGACGCAGCTCATTGATGAGTACATATTGAATAAATAACGATTATTTCAGGTCCAACACAAGCAAGCATCAGCAGAATATTCACCAGAATAACAAACATCATGAGTACCAAGCCTGCTGAGGAAATTAATATGCCATCAACACCACAACAGTTGTGAACATCAGCCCAAGCCTTCAGCAGGGTCACCAACTTCCCACGAGTAATTGAAGCTATAGATGGTAAGCTTCATAGTTTTATTGATGAAATCCATAATGCTAGTTGTTTTCCTTGTTGTTAGAACCCAATCATATAGAGACATGCTTCATAATAAATGATCAGTCTCCCCCCCTAACATTGTTGTGATTCTTGGCTCTACAACATACAAGGTGTAAGAGAGGTAACAGTTTTTTACCCTCAATATTAACTTCAACCTTAACTTGTGTACTTTCCTCTTGAGGAATTATATTGGTTTGGCTTATATAATACTGTACCTGTATACAGTCCTGTATATACTATGTCATTCCTTTGTTTAGAGTATGAGGCAGACAGATAAAATTGATCCTATTGTTACACAATATATTAATGTTTATGGTATGTATGCAGGTACACACGTTGCCATCAAGGCTCCTAGTATTGATGTGGCCATGTACTGTACGTCAATAGAAAAAGATTAATTTAACTAAACTTTCAAGTTATTTGTGATGGAAATGGCTTGATCATCAATTATTCTGCCAGATTTCCAGGTACTGTACTGTATTTCATGTACCTAGATTTAAATAATGTGTGTAAATAAGAAATTTTGTGTAAGATACTGTTTAGTATATGGTCTATATTATTGCATACCCTTGTATATGAAAAATTTCCCAAAACCTGCATGGTTATATCTCTTTAAAAATCAAGTTTGATATAAAAAGTCTTCCCATTGACACTAGGGTTGCCAAGTGTATTAAATCATTATATATATGTGAGGGCTTCTTGGCATAACATTTGAAGTAGAACCACATGCTTTAATACATGTGTCACTTTGCAGGATCCACTTATGATGCCTACATTTGAAGGAACAGCAACTTGAGGCAACACTTTAGTAGAGGCACTTTGGGGACTACTTACTCCTAGGTTGGTATCAGGAGATGTTTTAACAAGTGTACAGTTCTAAGGCTGTATGATATACATATTCCTCCTATGTGAGTTTATGTATGGTTATATATGTATGTACAGTATGTATAAATAGTTCATTTTTCTGGTAACAATGTCTTGCAGGTGACAGTGCGTACCCATTGGAGCCTTTTCTCATGACCCCAGTCACCAATCCCACAAATGAGGCAGAAGAACTCTACTACAGGGCCCTTGTAAGAACAAGGGTCATTGTGGAGCTGACCTTAGGAGTTGTGAAAAATCGCTTCAGGTTAGGAAGTGACTTTTTAATATCCCTTCGGTTTCAACAAATCACAAGCAAACTCTATATATAGTTATAATTTGCTCCCTCTCCAAACCTCAATTCTAATTTCATAAGAATTTCCAATCAATGGCAAGGTTTCTAAATCTTTTGACTTTATAATGAAATGAAAATTTCACCTTTATTAATGTATTTCATATGATTACTTTTTGTACACATTGGTCCATAAAATCCACTGTTACATTTTCCTTTTATATCCCTCTAATAAATGGTATCTAACGGATGTATTCATCGGTTTAGTGGAGAATTACAGTACACTCCTTTGAGATCTGCAAAGATTGTAAGTGCTTGTCTCCTGCTGCACAACCGGTGTGTCAGTAGGAGTATTCCTGACCCTAACAATGTAAGTATACACTGTGGCTTAGTATTTATTGTAGCATTAACTTACCTTACTGTGCTACTATATAAGTACAATGAGACACCAGTAATTACTTCAATTACAGTAATTATTATAATACTGTACAATGCAATCTCTGTAATTGCACTGCTTCAACCCTGAAGTTTGTCTTAATATATCAATGTTTTTCAGTGATTTCTAAAATCCCTTAATACCTTCATTTTCCAGCATCTACCAGAAGAGGACATGCCTATTGAGGCCCATGTAGTTGGAGCTGGTGATCGTGGTGGCACGGGTAGACAGACACGTGACGAGATCATACCGGAGTTTTATGGTCGAAAGGGGGTTTAAAAAAATAAAATTATGTCATGGTTACTAGTGTATTTATTTACCAACTTATTATGTCTGTGTCTGTTGGTGTTTTGCTATATGTTTTTTTAATGTGGCATGTGACAGAATGTTTGGTAACATTGGTACAGTATTGGCATGCAGAATCACCAAACTATATATATATACTGTATATCTATTTCCTAAGTTGGTGTTATCAGTTATATTTACATTACGGTTACATGGTTTTTCCAATGGGATATTAGAATGTTTATTGTGTTGCTGGAATGTGTGACTGTATGCAGTTCAGTGTTATTTACAGTATGCTCCTAACTTAGCTAGGAGCATGCTATTACTGTCTTCCCTACCATGACAACACTGTATGCTCCTAGCCAAATTAGTAGCATACTGTATGCAACACATCCTGATCCAAAGTTATTTTCCTTATTTCACAATAAACACTCTTACAATAGAAGCCAGCACTATAATGGCTTCAGCTGCTTGTCTCTGTGCTGCTGCACTTTCTCTAATAGCAGCTGTGGCTTCCTGCTGACTCCATCATCACTTCTAGGATGTCCCTAATGTCCTCTTGTGCATGGAGGAAGTGTGGCAACAATACGTATTCTGCTGTGTGTTCAGAATAAACAATGTTATTAAATGATCTTCAGAGAATGGATCATGGATTCACCACTATAAGCACTGACAGGAGGTGGGAACAGGATTAGAATATTGGGTATTAGTTAGATGGCAGAGCACAGAGTGCTACGAAAATAGAACACAGTACACTACTGTAAATACAGTAATGTGTTATACATCATTGTTTTAAACAAAATACAAGTATGTTAATAATTAATGAAATGCTAAAACCAAGTACTGTATACTGAATGATTAATGTAATTACCATACAAAGAGTGCATAAAATCAATAAGCATTTCATAACCTTTTCATTATTTACATTTCGTATGACTCTAAAAACTATTTTCAGATACTAAATAAAAACTGTGGACGTACCTGCTGTGTTTGAAATGAAAAAGTCGAGTACACTCAGTAGAGCGATACGAAGACACTTGTTTTGACAGCTGCCAGCTGATCGCGGTTTTTAAACAAACGCGCCATGTCACACGCTTCGTGATTGGCTACGAGGTGTCCATGACGTCATTGATGACTCTAGCCAATCAGAGGCGTGTACCAGTTACCGCGCTCCTAACAACAGGCGGGCAGAGGCTTCTTGGATCAGGGCGAAGTTAACGACGCCTGCATGTAGTTAGTTATTAACGACATCGGTATTAGCGACGCGTCGCTAAACAATCTCTTTGGATTCCACCCCTGATTCATTTGTGGCCAACCCTATGGGGATTATGGAGTCTGGCAATAGATAGATAGATAGATAGATAGCCTTATAAATTATCTACTTCAAGCCACATTCGCTAAATTCAGCTAATAATAGGAATGTCGCCCCCACTAGGCTACAATAAATACTGTACTGTAGGCTATTGTATAAACAACTTGTCAAAGTGGTATACTTGAGGAAGGAGAAAGTTATGTTTTCCATTATGTCTCCATGCCTCCCAGAACCGCATAGCAGCATCCAATTGAGTAACAGTAGCGTAGTGTATTATCTCTAAAACAAAATTCTAATAATGAACTTGAGTACTGAAAATTTATCAGTGTTATTTCAATTATTGTTACTCATTCGAAAAACAAAATCTTTTCTTATGACCGAGCGAGTATATTTATTGTCATCAGATCTTCTCAATTAACCCTCTGTAGCAGTGGAAGTATTTTAAGCATTCATAGCCGCTGCAACATGACGAGGGTTAACCTCAAACTGTTTGATCAATGTAAGTTTTGGTAAATTTCTACTTATTGCCAGGCCCCTTTTCCGGCCTGAATAACCAAGTTCCCCATACTCCAGCTACCTCTGTATGTAAAGTGACCATAGTTCAGCTTAGGTTATAATTCATGGTTTAAACCCAAGCCGAGAGATATACAGTAATACATCTCTTTGGCTTTGGTTTATACTGTGTATAAATTCTTCATCGTCTTATTATGGACTAATGTCAGTATTTCTACACCACGCAGATATGAACACGAACATAGATATGAGGAGGCAAGGAGTGGAAGAGTCACAGTGAATGTTTGGGGATATTGGACTGTGCATGGTCTCTGTGATATTTTTGAGATAAATTGCCGTTTCACAGCAAATAAGTTTGTAGAGATGTTAGAAGAATGCTTCTCCCATCCCTCACAGAAGGGAATTTCCCTTTTCCTCCTGAGCCAGTAGTTTTTATTCATGTCCATATGGCAAGAGTAGTGCAGCAGTGGCTTGCCAATCACCAGAATCTGCATGTGTTGGACTGGCCTAACAAAGGCTGTGACATGTTCACTGGTAAACACCTGGGAGCCGGAGAGGGAGAAAACACCACCACAATTATTGAATCACACCAAAACACAATGGGAGCTGCTGCTGGGCGATCAGTATCTTGCTAGGATACCCGACTGGCTGCAGGAGGTCATTGTGAAGGAGGGAGGCTGGACACTATTCTAATTACATTACATTCAATAGTAAGGAAGTAATAAATACTCATGTAAGCTTAAGTGTAACAACCATAAAGTTATGCATGTTCTTATTACAGTATTTGCCTAGCATATCTTTCTTAGAGTTACCCATTCGTTTCGTAACGAATATATATATATATATATATATATATATATATATATATATATATATATATATATATATATATATATATATATATATATATATATATATATATATATATATATATATATATATATATCAGGCTGCCAAGTATAAATATTGACATAAATGCATTCCACAATGTGAATATTATATTAGGTATTTAAATTCTAATAATGTATGGTCATAAAAATATAAACAATGCAATTGACTGAACAGCATTTAACAACAGCCATCGCCCAAGGCTCCATAGAGCCCACATAAATGGGCATCAATATTTCAGAGTGCACAAAACTAGTAAATGAAAATGGCATGCCATTCTTATTATTAAATTAATTAAAGTGATGCTTCATGTACCCTCTTCACCTTCAATTACAGTAAAAGGCAGCATAATTTAAAACAACGAACAAAAACCCTACCTTCTTTCAGACATTTTGGGAACATCACATAAGAGGGTCTCCCTTCCTCCACCATGTGTTCTTTGTTTACAATTTTTGTGGTTGAGCGAGTCGCCAGCAGGGGGCTGTAATGTTTTGTTAATACTCTGTATGAAAAAACCCTGCAATTTGATGGCATAGTAAACAAAATCAATATTTGAAAAATATTGATATTCCGCCCATTTAAATGGCTGTATATGCTCGTGGGTTAATTTTAGTATTAAATTCTGTACAGGACTGTGCCACCTGCCATGCATTGGGTTCCTGAAGAAAGAGGGCTTAGGAACTGTAGCATAAGAAGGATATGTAATATGCAAATAAAATATCATCCGCTTATTTTGTACATTTTCATTGGACCACCTTACACACTTTATGTGCTAAGAATCAGCTGCAGTACTGTGATTACTGTAGTCCAGGGAATACCTATTGCTGCAGATTGACTCCACTGCATCTGTGTGTCCTTCAAGCAATGCACCTTTAAGTGTTTTAGAGTGGTTCTTTGTATCCGAATCACCTATGACAGTGACTGCAGATCTAATCGGTGCTATATTACTTTCAACCAAAATGCTGCTGCCAAAGCAGCTTTTGAGGTAACAGATTTTCTGTCTGTGGGGGATACTCAATGTAAGGTTTAGATGATGCCGTCCATAAATGTAGCTGACAGTGACAATGACTACTTCCCCAACATCTTCGATGATTCTGTAAAGCATGTCCCCAAGGAGCGTCGCGTTCCTACACCCATTTGGTTTGTGGTTTACTACATGGAGGGGCGTGGTAACCTCATCCATACTTCTAGGATCTGGAAAAAGAAATTGTATTACTACCGATGGGACACATAAAAAAGTATGGTAAGGGTGTTTTAATCAGAGCCAAGATCTTACACAGCCCATGTTGCTCCTCAATCTCCCCTGTCCTTCTGATGGCATGTTTGAATCCATGAAACCACATCGAACATTTAATTATAGCAAAGGGTGTATATACAAAGAGGACCTGTATGAATTCTCAGAAGAGGACGTTCTTGTTATGTGCCCAGATAGTATACAGTTCACACAATGTTGAGCTAGAGTGGTTACAGAGACGACGGCCAACCCAGCCCCCTGGAGGTGACTCCATGTCAGGTGAGAAAACGGCACAACCTGCTGTACCATCCACTTGCAATGAGCCATCAGTGTAGGGGCAGTATGGATCTGTGATGGAGGACGTCACTGTTTCTATGTGTTTCAGAGCCAACTGCCGCTGTAAAGAAGGCAGTTCCGACTTGGAAGTAGGTGTGAAGCTCACGTCAGGTGTTGGTGAGACAATAATGCCACAGTGAGAGGAGGACACAGAGAAGGAGTCAAGAAACCGCTGGAGATCCCTTGGTGAGGTAGAATTAACACAGATATCATCAGCATAGCACGTAATTGTAGTTCCAGGTATATCAGGTAGAGAAGTGAGCAGCCGATGCATTAGAATATTAAATAACAATGGGCTGAGAACACCCCCTTGAGGCGTACCAAGATGAAAACTGCGCAAAGGACTGAGCGCACCACTGAAAAACACACGGGAGGTCCTGTTACTCAGGTAGCCACGAATCCACCGTAATAGATTACCCTTTATCCCAAAGTCAACTAGTTGTTCCAAAATGACGTCTCTATTAGCAGCATCGAAGGCACTTCAAAGGTCAATGAAGGCCACCACACTGTCCCTGTTAAGGCGAGAGTACAGGTCGACTAGGCAGTGGTGTGTGCTTCGCTGGGGAAGGAAACCAAACAGCCATGGAGAAAGGCGATCCTGCAGTCTGTACATGAGACGATTGAATAAGATTCTCTCCATAACCTTACAAAAACAGGAAGTGAGGGAAATAGGCCTGAACTTCGCAGTGCCGGGTTTAGGGATGGGTATTATTGTGCTGCTGGTCCAGGCTAGTGGTACACAACCATCACGAAGACAAAGATTGTACAGTCGAAGTAGAGGGTTCCCAGGAACTTGTTGAAGTAGGAGCAGCACAGCATAAGTAATACCATCATCACCAGGGGAAGAAGCTCTACCCCGAGAGAGAGCACGTCGCAACTCCTCCTCAGTTATCTCCTCTGCATCATCGTCATCATCTTGCAACAGAGCAGACATTAGACGTAGCCGATCGACAGCAGCACAGGAAGTGAGTGCATCTTGTTTGTGAATGGGTAGACTGGCTGAGGTAGATTGTTCTGACCAGGCATCGACAAGTTGTTGGGCATAGTCGGCGGGAGTGTGATGACGAGCAGTGGCCGGTGTCTTTTTAACAACCTGACGGATGAGGTGCCACATAGAAGCCACACTTGTTTGCTGGTTGATGCTGTCCGTGAACCGCTGCAGAGACTCAGTGTGAGCACACTCCTGCAAGGCAACTAAAACGTCCCTAGACATCTGGTAACGATGGAGCAGGACAGGGGTTGGGTTGGTTTGAGACAATAGGCCATCACGTTCAGCCTCCTCCTTTGCCTCCTGTATATGTGCATCCAGCGTCCAGGAGTGGGCAGTATGGCAATGCTGGAGGTGTAGCCGGGAGATGTATAGCCTATAAAAGTCATGAGTAGCAGATACAAGATCAGAGTACAACTGTTCAGCTGATGATATGTCAAATGTAGGGAATACATGGGCCATGAATAAGATGTAAGTCAGGCAATATTTAGGCGGCAAAGCAATACACAAACGAGTGGCTGAAGCACTTGACCCAGCAGTTAGAGAATAATGAAACCGAAGAGCGATGTGATCAGAGAATAAGTCTGGCATGGAGGAGCACAGGACCTGAGATGCTATCAGGCCAGACGAGAGGATGTAATCCAGAGTACCTCCCTGGCAATGAGTGGCACCGCCAATGTCCCACCGTGTCAGATGATGCTTGCGGATGTATGAAAGGAGACGAACACCATTACGATTAATAGAGCTAGAACCATCACCCAAATCAGAATGCTAAGCAGTAAAATCTCTCATATAAACCATACCACGCACTGTTGGAGAAGGAAGAGCCTCAAGAGTGAGTCTAGCTGGGGCAGAATAGATATTACATAGTTGTAGTACTCCATTCCCAGATAGAACCTCAAATAGCTGAAAGGTCATGTCAGGATCAGTGGAGGTACGGAGACGGCGATGTGGCAAGGAGCTATGTATGTAAGTCAGGTGACCATTCCTTACCAGATGGACATATGGCACATAGCCTGAGAGAGGAGGAGCTTGCCCAGCAGCGAGCGGCCGTCCTGGAAATGCTTCCTGGAGAAAAATAACACTGGGATGATGACGAAAAACATAGGCCTTGAGTTGAGTGAGCTTAGCATAACTGGTGATACCACATACATCCCAGGAGATGACATGCAGCCGGCAATCACTAGCAAACTCTGTATTTAGAGGTAGAAGTCCGGTGAGTGGGGGCAGATGAGTGACCTGGAGAAGAAGATGGACCAGGAGAAGGGACTGACTTGAAAAGCTTTTCAAGGCGAGATGCAACAGTATCCATCTTTTCGGTAAGGGTAGTGACAGTTGAGATGATGGCCTGCTGACCCTCGACCAGGGTGGAGAGTTTGGAGTCATTGGCAGCCTGCGCGGCAACGAGCCCATCAATCCTGGCTTCAAGGGCAGAAAAGCAGTTCTCGAGAGCCGTACATCGTGCCATGAGGGTAGCAACAGACTTGCGGAGGGCCAGGTCTGGAGGTGAGGCAGGGCCGGTAGGAGGAGCAGACTGGGGAGGTGGTGGTGGCGTTGGTTGAGGCGGAGCAATAGTAGAGATACGAGCCTGGATCTAACGTCGAGTACATCCATGCCACACGTTAACCCCTGGCTGAAGGCATCATGGACACTTCCATCGAGACGTATCCTCAGGAGGTAAAGGCTCAGAGGTGGAGGCAGCAGGACGTGATGGTTCACCCCTGACAGGACACGTCTTGGAATCATGGTCGGCGGCACACCATGCACACTTCGGCCTGGCAGAACAGTACCGGGAGATATGCCCAACTCCCCAGCATCTGTAGCACCAAGGCGGGTCATTATGAAGTTTCCTCACCTCACACGGTGGAAGACAGGGAAGGAAATCAAAGGAAATCTCATTTGGAGGTGGATCGGGTTGACTCCAGAAAACAACAATATGGCTAATGGGAGAACCATCTTGGAAAAAACGACGGGCAAAGTACACACCAGGGTATCCCTTAGCAAATTTCGGGTCAACATCAATAGGAAAACGTGTAAGGATGTAGCAGGGGAACTTACGAGGCCTCTCGGGTGAGTCTTCAAGAATGAGAGGCAGAGACAAAAATTCACCAGCTTTCACTCTATCAATGATGTCCTGACGTTTCCTAGAGATGTAGACAAACTGGGAGGTGACAGCAGCCATCTTCATTTCAGCCAGTTCACGCTGCAGCTGGAAGGCCCTGTTGACATTAGACAACCAACGCAACTTTGTGTCCGTAGATGGGTTCCCAGAGAAGGAGAGCTTGACATAGGCATTTCTTGGGGCAAAAGCAGGAAGGTTGGACGAGGGCAAGGAGTTGGTATACCAGGAAGGAACACCATGTTGAGGCAGAGAAGGTACGTCATGCACAGCTGAAGCACCCTTGGCAGTCTTGGCAGCCGGAGGCAAACAGTCCACACCATCAGAATTCTGCAAGGAGTTGGACGAGGCATCAACGGGTCGCTTGGTAGAGGTTGAGGAGGTGGAAGGCTGCAACCTGAGCTGCGGAGTGACTGAGGAGAGATGGGGAGGGTTGCGAGAAGGCAGCCCAGGCCAGTGATCCTCGATAGGAGACTCATCCTCTTCCGACATGGCCAAGTCAGCCTCCAGGCAGGAAGCCACATCCGAATCCGCGCTCTCCATCTGGCCAAGCAAGGCCCAGATGGGAAGCAAACAACAATACGAACGGCTGAACACTCAATCAGCCAAGGACACACACACACACACACAGACAATCACAACAATACAATACACAGAATCACAACAGACAAACAACACACAAACAAGAATGCACGAACAATACAAACAACAACACACAAGCAAGAGTGTAAAAGCAACAAAAACAAGAATTCAGGCAGAGCGCCAGGAGAACGTCTTCACACCAACAAGGTTGGGGCGAGACTCGTCAGGTGGGCTAGAGATTGTGGTGCGCGAGTGTACCTTTGGTGTGTTGTTAATAAGGACCAATGTATATTTTGTGTCTGTTATCAATATAGTTCTATGTATCTTATGTACAGTCTGCAAAAAAAGTTTTGGAACCATCCCTTTAACAGTGTGATGTAATGTTGGTATGCCTGACTGGGGAGTATCATACCTCCGCCACCCTCCCTGTCCCTCTGGCCTCCGTGCCCCAGGCCACTGTCCCTCAGAGGCTCATGCGCAGGCAAGTGGAGATGACGTTCTTTCACTCAGTGCAATTTTTTTCTGGGTATTTTACGGTTATTTTTGTTCTAAAATACTCAAACGCATTTCCTTATGTTTAATTATGAATAGTCAAATAGTAAGAGTTCTTACTAAACTTTTGATATACAAAAGTTGTCACTGCCGGGGCAAAGACGATATGTGTCCAGCATGTCCCGGATGACACGAGGCACGAGTACCAACCCTACACTGCTTACCCATGTTAAAATTAATGTAGGGGTGATTCCAAAACTTTTTTTGCAGAATATATATATATATATATATATATATATATATATATATATATATATATATATCCCTCAAACTCTCTGTCTCTCCTCCCCGAGCAGACGACTGACTATCAGTCCAGTTTATAGCGGCCACTGTTACCAGATACAAAGCCAGCAGCATGTTGGTGTAAGAGGTGGCTTCATAGCTGCCACTGTTACCAGATACATAACCAGGATGTTGGTATACGAGGTGGCTTCATATCTACCAATGTTACCAGATACAAAACCAGCATATTGGTGTACGAGGTGGCTTCATAGCTGCCACTGTTACCAGATACACAACCAGCATGTTGGTGTAAGAGGTGGCTTCATAGCTGCCACTGTTACCAGATACACAACCAGCATGTTGGTGTAAGAGGTGGCTTCATAGCTGCCACTGTTACCAGATACAAAGAAAATGTTATGGTTTTCAATACCTCGAAAACACAGTTCGATCCTTCATCTTTCAATGACATGTGTGTGTGTGTGTAATTATGTTTAACGCCTATATTCAGTGACATACTACTCGATCTTTTTTCTTCCCTTAACCCCTCCGGGACGGGCCAAGAATGGAATTACGCTCTGTGGGTACGGGCCCAATACTAACTTTTACCCTGCCTGTCCGGGTATTTCCCGGAAAATCACTCTACTTCTCTTACTCCCTACGTCTAAACTACAATACTGAACAACTTAAAATTGATTGTGTACTCACCATCAACTCCTCCTCTTTCCATTAAAACCAACCCCAGCTCTCTAGGACACTCCATTGCCGAGAAATCAAGTGAGGAATGGAGGTCACTTTTCCCGTGAGAGCGAGGCTGCGTTCGCTTTGTGAGCGTGGCTGTGACAAGAACTGGCGGGGGTGGAGGCAAGATGGCCGCCGGCAGAATGACGCAACACTTGCCTCCCCCGGGCGACACGTCGTACGGCTCGTGTGCATCCTACCATTACAGCCCCTGTATTATTTGTGTGGTTAGCTGACCATTCCAGAGTGGTTTTATGCCCTGGAGAGAAGCGTGGGAGTTATGTACAGTATTTACGCGAAACATTTTCAGTGTCATTCGCACCATTTGTTCATGTTCAACGTAAATATAAATGTGTCACTATCACTGTTATCCTTATTTTCTATATATTTTTGTATTTTGTTGTTTTAAATTTTTTATTATCATTTTTTCTATGCGTAAATGTGTCACTCTCACTTTTCTTATAGCCTAATATGTACAAATGTGTCACTATCACGTCACTACAGCCTAAAATATATGTACAAATGTGTCACTCTCACTTTTCTTATAGCCTAATAAGTACAAATGTGTCACTATCACGTCACTACAGCCGAAAATATATGTACAAATGTGTCACTCTCACTTTTCTTATAGCCTAAATAGTGTCACTGTCACCAAGTGTCACTGTCACTTTATTCGCATACTCCCATCACTTCCTGCTTCTATATATATTCCAATATATGGTAGTCTGAGAAGCAGTTTCCAGGGCATAACGACACACAACATTCCTTGCACCAGAAGCGAGTTTCCTTGGACTTCTGGGGGTGACGTGTTGTGTGCCTGCAACCATAGCAGCGACGAGAGCCTGGACGTCCTGACGGCAACGGTGGCAGATTAGTAAGGTAGTGGCGAGCCATATAGCCACTCTGCTGCAACCTGTCAGGCCGTTGTGCCGCTGCCTGTCTGCCTTGCTGTGGTTGCACAGTGCTGAACCTCTCCAGGAGCTGAGATATCAACTCTAGCTCGAATTCCTGGAGTGCCAACTTGGAGTCAGGGTGATGCTGGAGGTAGAGTATATAACAGTTCAGCACTGTGACATCAAGAAGGTGGAAGAAAACCTTCTTGTACCACTTACAAGTTTTTCTCAGACAATCGATGGAACTCACCATCATGTCTGACTTATCGACAAGTCTCATATTGATGTTATAATCGAGCACAGCATCAGGCTTGTAGATAGTATCACCTGTGCCGCGCTCAGTCTTCCCAGAATCCTGCATCACACCCCTGTTCACGGTGGTGAGCATATTGACGGGGCGTTTATCGTGCCATTTGATGGCCAGCATGTTCCCACATTTCTTCTTGATGCAGTCGCCCCTCCGGGTGAGAGGGAATGCTGGCCACCCCTTCCTGTTGACACGAATAGTTCTGCAGGATCCTGTTTGGTGCTGCAGGAGAAACCGGCTAAGTGCTGGAGAGGTGTAATAGTTATCAGTGTACAGGATGTGGTTGTTGTCAAGGTAATCCCCCATGAGTGCCTTGACAACACTCCCGCTGAAGCCAAGAGGGTCGTCGGCCGGGACATCCACATCCGTACCTGAATAGAGTATAAAATCCAACACATAGCCAGTCTTACAGTCGTAGATGACATAGAATTTGATGCCAAATCTATGCCTCTTTGACGGGATGTACTGGATGAAGGACAGTCTTCCCCTGAACAGCACCAGAGACTCGTCGATAACCACTTTCTGGAATGGTCGAAAAAATGCTCGTATTTTCTCCTGGAGGATAGACATTACTGGCCTAATTTTCCACAGCCTGTCGTTCGGGTGTGGACCCATGTTGGGGGCGAAGTGCAGGTAGGACAAAATGTCCCTATATCTGTCCCTGGACATGTATTTCCCGAACGCAGGTGTGGATATCAGGGCGTGTGTGCTCCAGAAGTCCTTGAGGCGATGTTTCTTGACATGAGGCATCATCATGGTCAAAGCTAACCACACATACAACTCAGCAATATCGACGTCAGCCCATTGCAACATCTTACTATGTTCCCTGCCTGGTCTATTGCTGAGTTGCACAGAGAGTTGTTTGAAGGTGTTTATCTCCTGCATCATGTAAGTCATCAATATTATATCAAAAAAGGCAGTGAAATAATCTAATATTGATGACCTCTGACGACAGGGAAATGCGGCCTGTATACCTGAATGACTGTCGTCAAAGGCAGGTATATCAGGCGCAAATTCATCGCAATCCGTCCACACATAGGGATCAGCGGGTCTATGACGAGGTGCGCCGCGTTGCTGTCGTTGTTGTTGTGGTGGTGGTGGTGGTGGTGGTGCAGCGGTACCAGGGGCAGGCGAGTGTGAGTCGTCAGGCACGAGAGGAGAGGGAGAGTGTGGTGGTGGGGGAGGTGGCGTCAGGTCACGGGGGGGCGGGCTATCAGGGTCAACAGTAGGGGAGAGATAAGCTGCCTTTGTCCTCTTCCCCCTTCCTTTACCCTTCCCTCTTACTCCTACTCTCCTCCCTCTTACCACCACTGGTTGCGACGCATCCTCGTCCGACGAGGAAGAGGAAGACGAAAAATCTAACCTCCTCCTCGGCCTCTTGCCCATGGGAGTGGAGACGTAGCGAGGTTTGGAGGTTGAAGCAGGAGTAGACCTCTTCCTGCCTCCCACGCCAGATGTTGTAGGAATGGGAGACAAGAGAGTGTCTCCCAAACTACCTCCCACCCCACTGGTGGACGGAATTGCAACAGGGGCTGTAACCTCTGACACATCATGCAAGGCTGAAGTTGAGGGAAGAGCTGTGAGGGAAGTCACCGCTACACAGGCATCTTCCTCAGTTGATTCGTCAGCTTGCCATTCAGTATCAGAGTAGCTGTCCAGGTCGTCACTCCCATATGAAAGGTCTGCCAGATTCTCCAATTCCCGCCCTATTGCAGAATCTGACAACCTTGCAGGTGCATGACGCAATCTAGCTGGTTGCACCCGCGGAGTGGAGGTTACAGGAGCGGGTGCGCCTGGCAGCGCGGTAGGATGCACCGAATCGAACGAGCCCGTATTTTCTTCACTACGCCCAGCCATTGTCACGGTCAAGCACACACTGATTGAATGTGGGGATGAAAAGGTCTGGTGGTGAAGTATAGCCAGATCAAAAAAAATCCCGACAAATTTGGCGTTTTTCCCCATAAATTACCAAAAGCGGGATTTCCCGCTGCCCGGACTCTGTCGACAGAGCGGGTTTCCCGCTGCCTGGCCTCTGTCGACCGAGCGGGAAATCCCGCTGCCCGGACTCTGGGGGTTAATTGGTGGTTTTCTTGTTGTTAAATTGATGAGGTACTGAATCCTCCAAACTATGCCAGGAAACAGACGACTTCAATGTTACAGTCATGGTCAAAAGTCCTGCAACCTGGTGAATAAAAGCCAGCCATTTAATTGAAACTTATGAACCAACATTGCAGACACCAACAGCTATAGTTTCGGATAATTTTTTGAAGCCATCTCATTGGAAGGTGTTACAGGACTATTGACCATGACTGTACAAATGTGAGTATCTGTTTGCTGGCATAGTTTGGAGGAGTCACAGACCTTCCAGTTCACCAACAAGAGAATTTTCCCTTAATATTCTTGGAGTGTCTTTCTCTCACAATCCCCATTGAAAAGATTATCTTACCTCTCTTGCTAAAACGCTTCAAAGAAGTAAAGTGGCTGCTCATTTTCCGTAAACACTTTAGCTAATACAGTTGCTGTCTCTTTACAGGGGTCTCATCCGCCCTTGTATGGAGTATGGCTCTAATGTGTTTGGTGGCATAAGCGGGTATCACACGGGCACTTTTTCCTGCGACATCGTGTCGTGCGGCACCATTTTCGACGACATGTCGCGGGAAACGGGAGATTTCGGACGACGAGGTGTCCACGGAAACTATCGAAAACTGTCGGGGATTTCGTGCGACAGGGAGAAAGTCATTGAAAGTCTATAGTGAATAATATTGTATGGAATATATTATTATGGTATATATGATTTAAATAGTGTTAGGTATCATTATTTGAATATAGAAATTGTATTCCTAGATCTTATATATTATATACACCGAATTTAACTGTTAAATATGAGCATGGAACATCGATTTGATTTCGGGGTTTGTTTACATTTCTGCTTTCGCCTCCCGCCTGGTCCAAACCTCTTTCCTCTTCTTCCAAAGGAATTGCACATGCTCCAACAGCTAAAATTGCTCGGTTAATGGCGTCCATCCTTGGTGATTTCGTTTTTGTGACAGAGTGTTTTGGTTGTCCCGCCTCCCGCGTGGTGTCGTCGGTCGTCGTTGTTGTCTTTCTTGAGAATTTGCCGTGTGCTATTCTTTTCCGCGACATGTCGTCGAAAATGATGTCGCAGGAAAAGAGCGACAGTGTGATACGGCCTTTACCCTTCACAACACTCCTGGACAAGGTGAAATCAAAGACCTTTCGTCTCGTCAACTCTCACCCTCTTACTGATGCACTCCAACTACTCGCTCTTCGTTGCAAAGTTGCATCTTTTTCTTCTATCGCTATTACACTGGATATTGCTCTTCTCAACTAACTCAATGTATGCATCCTCCCTTTCAGAGAGCATGCAACACTCGCCAAGCTACTCGATTTCACCCATTTTCTGTCCAATTTCGTAATTCAAGAGTTAACATGTACTTTAATTCCTTCACATACACAAATTGTCAACTTTGGAACATTCTACCTCCATCCACCTTTTCCCTTACTTTTTTAATGCATCTCGAATGTAATTGGATATGATTTTGGAATTTACTTTTCTTAAGTCACAGTTGAGGACAAGAAATCGGGGCTTTAGACTTGGGTTCACACCTTTAATATCAGACAAACTGGAAAATCCCTCCTATCACATAAAACCACATTGACAGAGGTAAGATATAAGGGAAAATGCGAAAATTGTAGCTCTTGTCGTCTGCTGCTGAGGAATTGAAGGACTATTCTCCCTATATACTGTGTTACAAACAGATTCCATACTCATATACAAAGGAATATGCTTGAGGCATTGTTTGGAGAAATCAGCTGCCTTCAAATAGCTAATTTTGTACTAGCGTCTTAATTGAAAGTTACTGAATACCCCGGTGGAAAATTATGCATTTTTTTAAAGATCATGTCTACTTCCTACAACTACTGTATTTCTAGATGTGAACCAGAAATGGAAGATTTATCCGTAACAAAGGTTGCGTGGTTATTTGCCAGTCTCGCCTCTTTTGTTATCGTGAAAATATAATCAGACATCTACAACCAAACATATGAGAATAATTGACTGTGTTCGTTTGATCTTACTTGTTGTGGACTGTTTATGTTCATGTTGATTATATGAATTTTTCGTTTGAATTATATTTTTAGTGTTTTTATTTTTCATATCTGAACGTTTTCAGCAAATATGTTGCAATGAAAATCTTATGCTACCCTGAAATCCTAAATTTTAAAGGCCTGCTGTCTTTACGCTACTATTCTCTCTCTCCTGCTCGACGACAGCGGTAACTAATTCTTCTTATTAATTAGCAACAGAACTGCTCCACCTTTTGTATATACCTGTTACAAAGAAAGTTTAGCAACATCTGAATTTCCACGTAGTTTGTCTCGTAGGAGGAGTGGTGAACGTCAGAACAGTTCCACCAGCGGCCTGTGGATGAAAATTAATACCTAACGAAAGAAAATAAATGTATTTATTTAGTTTGATTATAATGTGTACATTATTTCCCTTTCCATATTTTATAACAATAATTCCGTCATATTTTCAATATTTTAGTTTCTCTATTTCATAGTGAAAAACGGCTTCGCTCGCAATGTCCCTCTCAAACTCATACACACACACGCAAGCAGACATGCACGCAGTCACGTCCACACACACACATACACCTGCCAAAATGTCAGAATTATAACAATTAAATAGATATAGAGACAGATATGTTGTAAACAGATTTACAAACTGGGCTACCCCCAACCTGTGAAGAGTTTGTGTTTAAGGAGGCCAGCACGGATCAGCTTGTGACACTCTCTTAGGTTGGCCATGTTGAGAGGCACGGTCGAGTCCCACAGCCACGCACCAGCCATCCTGTAGGCACACACACCAAAACGTTTAGGAAGGCTAATGTTTCTTCCAACTAGGCAGCAAGCAGAGTAGCACGTTAAAATAAGGTTAGGGGGCCCGTATTTTATATCTGAAAAATCAATAATTTTCCAATCATTGATAGTCAATATAAAGTAACACAGGTGGTTAATCATGACGGTAAATTGAAGGGTTAAATATTCCTATAAATTATGCCACGAAACAGATCCCCTGTGATAAACTCTGAGATTTTCTGTATTCAAATTAATATTAGCGAGAATGAAGCAAAGGGCAAGAAAAACCCGTGTAAATTCCTAAATGGTGTAATCTCAGAGTAGTAGTTGTATGTATGTGTATAGTTCACCCCGTTGTACTAACCCCTTCAAGTAGGTATGTAAGTAGTAGCCTAAGTAGGCATATAAGTAGACTTACAAGTATAGTATATATTAATAGATATGCAGGCAGCGTTCCTCCATATTTACTTTCATACATACCTATTACCATACTTACCATACTTACCACCTCTCTCCATTCGCTTCTGTCACGTACAGTACAATATATCTATTCTGTTCCAAAGACAAACACCTTTCATTCAACCCTCTATTCACAGTCCATTCATCCCTCTTTGGCCTTCCACTCATCCTCCTAGCTCCAACATCTGAGAGCACTAGCCTGTTTACCATTCTATCCTCCTAAATTCTCTCTATATGTCCAAACTATCTTAACACTAGAGCTCTGTTTTAACGCCTTTACGAGGGAAGGGCCAGCAGACAGTTGTTTCTTGATTGCAGACGCTTATACTACGGGTACTTTTCATTTTCTCATTCCTGAGTCTATCCGTCCGAGTCACACCATATAATTTATTATGCACCTACATACAATACTTAAAAACAGCTTAAGCCCCTTCCACACAAGAGGCAGAAGACTACGGGCAGACACTGCTACCAATTTCGTGGGTAGGTGTCGGGCACAAGTGGCTAATGGATACCGGGGACTGTTTGATATGGTAACTCTGGTAAAAAGCGAGAGAATTCAACTTAGTTTGCCAAATTGCCGTACCAGTTGTCTGTTTGCCTCTCGTGTGGAAGAGGTTTTACATACCTAGCTGTACCAATCTTCATACTTTTTCACTTACTAACATATAATTTACTATGTCATACAATACTTACTGACAAATCCTCTTACCTACTGGAATTCCTGCACGATATTCAATTACTTATATATGCTTATCTATTTACATAACTTTATTTATTCTTGCATCTATTTACATACAGAATCTACTAACATGCCTACATAAACATGTAATTATTTACTGTAGATATACTAGTATATCAAGTTACATACATGCCTACTGTCATGCATACCTACCATTAATACCTACGTATATACCTACAATCATGCACACTCTGGACCCGTTATTATAAAACGGATGCTTTATTATTATCGTTTCAAACCTAGGTACACCGTTATCTGATATATATTGTTTCAAACAAACTGACGAATGCTGGAACATAAAGTTATACTCTATTATACCAAGGAACAGGGCACGAATGTACACTATATGCACGCCCTTAAAATGCCAAGAGGAAGCCACTGTAATTCGCTCAAACTTTTATTTGAGTCGGCCGTGTGCTCACAAGCTAATAACAAGCATCGAGCTTCTAATATGATACAGTACAAGCCTTGTACAGTACCCCAGCTGACATTCTCGTGAGTTACTACAGACACTATCTGCTAATATCAAAGGGAAGCTTTCTGTCTATCTGTTTATTCACACACTACTCTTTTAACTTTAATTTTAATTGACCTAATATATACAAATACTAGCGGAGGTACCCGGCGTTGCCCAGGGAAGATGTCTATATGAATATGGACTAAGGAGACATTTTATAGTTTAGCGAGCAACTTTATGAAATTGTTATCTTAGTGAGAGGTGTTTTCATTGATATACAGTCAGGATCATTATAACAGTTAGACGTATGGCTTAAACAGTTGGAGTATGGCTTAAAAAGGTTGGTGTCATTTGCAAAAAATATTTGCTTCATACACGCTCTGAAGCAAAAAAGTGTAAAAACTTGAAAAATCTCAACTCGATTTTGTAAGCCTTACTACAGGTATGTTTTTTGACACACACACACACACACACATACACACACACACACAGTCAGAAAGCACACACACACACTCACACAGAGTATGAGAGAGAGAGAGACCACACACACACACAAATAGAGAGAACACACACACACTCATAGAGATACCTGTGTGTCATGCTGATGTGTGTGTGTGTGAAAACTATTCCACACACACATTTACACACACACACGTACACACATACATGTACTATTGCGGACGAAAGTTTCTTTCTACTCCGGGTGATAAGTCCGCACGACTGCTGGCCCATTTCTGGCCGGCAGGTTGCTGCTTGCTCGAGAACTACACCACCGCGTAAACCAGCAACCGAACAGTTGACTGTCTCGGATTCGGATAGGAAATGTATAGCATATAAATAGATGCATTAGTTGATAGGTAATATCAGGTGCAAAGCAAGTAATAACTAAACAAGAAGAAAATGCCAGTACTAGTATTTAACATATTGAACACTGACTGTATCATTAATATACCATTTTCCTTTTACACGTAGCCAGGGCCTGTATTCACTAGGCATATCAGAGTTTGCACTTACTCGTATGCTTGCATTACTGATCTCCCATAGGGTTTCAGGCTCATTTCGAAACAGTGAATGGTGTTGCTATTCTATTGGTACGAGTTTATATTTTGATTTCTGAGTATGAATGAACGCTTAAGAAGAAAATAAATATTATCTTAAGAAAGAATAAACTTTGCTTTTGTGAATAAGGTGTCCTATGGACTGTCCGGGGGGAAAAAAAAAGTTACTTTCTTTTAACTAGTGGAAACATGACTGACTTAAAAAGTAAATATAAAAACCTATATAAATGGATATATTACATATAGGTGCTGCAAATATAGAACTACAGGTTATATGGAGAAAATCTAAGTGCATGAATCGAACAGTGGTCCGGTCATGAGACAGCCGTATGCTACAGACCGAGTCCTTGAAAAGATACCATAATAGTGAACACAGCCAACATTACTTTCAAAGGGTCATTGCTCCCATTGCATTTTAAATGAGGTATATAATTTTTCATTTTACTGCATGCTTCTGTGGGCTTAAAATCATACTATATAGTATGAACTATGATTCAGTTTATTCTAGTAATATTTCAGCTTTTGTGTGATTTCTGACAAATAGTAGTACTGGGTTATCTTCTTGTGCAATAGTCATTATTTTGTTTTGCACCTGATATTACCTATCATCTAATGCATTTATTTACTGCATATGCTATACACATGAGAGAGAGAGAGAGGGGGGGGGGTAAATTACTTCCTATCCGAATCCGAGACAGTCAACTGTTTGGTTGCTGGTTTACGCGGTGGTGTAGTTCTCGAGCCAACAGCAACCTGCCGCGTAAACCGTCACCCCACAGAGAATGACGACCATTAAAATCACCCAATAAAATAAAGGGAGAAGGAAGGTCCCGTACAAGACGGTTGAGTTGACTCCTCTCAACTGTAACACTGGGAGGAAGGTATAGACGGCACACAGTGTACGGACGGTCCATAAAAACCTTAACTGCAACAGCCTGGAGCGGAATGTCAAGCTCCAGGCCTGTGCATGGAATATCTCGGCGAACAAGATGGCAGAGCCACCATGGTGACCCTGCCCTTCAAATGAATTGGAATAAAATGCAGAGTATGCTGTAGGACTGGCAGGAATGTAGTCCCCAAGCATTGTCTCTTGGAGAGAAACACATGCAGGAGAGGAGCTAGAGAGAAGAACGCGAAGTTCCTCCCAAGAAGCACGCAAGCCACGGCTATTCCACTGAAGGACCTTGAACAGTGTTACTTTAGTACTGATTTTTGGGAAGCCTCACGGAGGTAATTCCCACTACCACCTCGACCTGAGGGTTTACTCAAACGATAAGATTTGTCTAATCCTGGGCCACTAGAAGAAGAGCGAACCCGAGGAGTAGTGCTTGGGGCAGTAATTGGAACCCGTAGACGAGTCCCTGAAGCATCTGATATGCTAGAAGAAGATGAAGGTAGATGAGCAGGGATATTCTTTGAAACAATTACATTGGTATTGTCCTGTACAGCAGTGGTATAACGGACACAGGCAGATACATCAACATCCATAATACAGGTGGTAGAATCACTCCGCTGCTCAAGCGGAAGAGAAACTGAATCTTTTGAAGTTACAACATCCGTGGCATCCACATTAACTTCACGCCCCTCTGATGATCCCAAAGGAAGCTTGCGAGGAGGAACTTCTGTTGAATCAAGAGATTCATCAGAGCCACGAGAACGCTTCTGGTGAAATTGAGAGGAATCTATGGATGAACATCCATGGAGACAAGTGACTCAGAGGAACCACGAAGGCGTCTCTTAAGGTGACTTAAGGTGACTTAAGTTTCCTTTTTGGAGAGCGTGTGGCAGCGTGAACCTCTACCACATGGACACCTTTAGCTAAAGTCTGAGAATTGTCATCAGTTGAAGGGTCACCAGAATGAGTGTCTGATAATGTTCCCAAGACAGAGAAGCTATTATGTAGTGTAACCTTAGAAACGCTCTCACTAGAGCAAAAAGCAGCTGCCTCTTGAGAGGGTTGAGAGGGTGCTGCAACCGATTTAGGGTGAAAGGAGGAGGCGTATGTCTTCACACCACCATCCTTCTGTCGCCTGAAGTTGAGATGCCGTCTGGCACTACCAATGCTAATGAATTGGGTATTAGCCAAGTGGAGGATATCCTGCTCAAGGAGGTACATCTTACATTGGCGAGAACGCAAGGGGTGAGCATCTCTGCAGTAAAAGCAGTAACTCTCTGACCGACACTCAGAAGTAAGATGTGAGTCAAGAGCAGAACAATTACCACACTGGGAATGGTTGTTGCAGTTCCTCCTCCCATGACCAAACTCATAACAACAGAAACACTGTAGGGGACGCTCAACAAAAGGCTTCACCTCAAAAGAGGTGGGGTTAATGTTAATGCGATCTGGGATATGCGAGCCATAGAAAGTGAGGATGATCATATTTTTACTGCCTTTCATCTTTGTTACTCGTTGGACTCTGCCTGGACACATAGCGAGAATGTCCTCTTCTGAGAATTCATACAGGTCCTCATTATATATACGCCCCTTGCTATAATTAAATGTTCGATGTGGTTTAATAGATTCAAACATGCTTTCAAAAGGACAGGGGAGATTGAGGAGCATCATGGCCTGTGTTAGATCTTTGGCTCTGATTAAAACGCCCTTACCATATTTCTTTATGTGGCCCATTGGTAATAATCCAATTTCTTTCTCAAGATACCGGGAAGCTTGGATAAGGTTACCACGTCCCTCCCTGTAGTAAGCCACAAATCAAAAGGGTGTAGGAACCCGACATTCCTTTGGGACATGCTCTACAGAGTCATCAAAGATGTTAGGGCAGTAGTCATTTTCACTGTCAACTACATTGGTGGACCGCATCATCTGAACTTTACAGTGAGTATCCCCCACCGTCAGAGAATCTTTTGCCTCAAATGCTGCTTTGGCAGCAGTATTTGTATTGAAAGTAATATAGCACCGATTAGACCTACAATCACTGTCATATGTGATTTGGATACAAAGAACTACGACAAAACACTTAAAAATGGAGTGGATAGCGCCATAGGAAAGGGATGCAAGTACATTTGTTAACATTAAAGTGTCAAAATCGCTAACAGGGTTCGTCGACACAACACCCGACCTGCTAGGTCTACTCTCATTTGCAGCTTTCTGCATACTACCACGACCAGAGAGTAACGTCTCGAGGGCCTGGTCGACCACCGCTCGAGGAAGAGATTGGGGCTTTTCTTTATCCATATATCATTGATTTAATGTTGTTGGGCCCAGAAGCCAAGAGCTACTACCTACCGGGCAGATGAGGGGACCGAGCGCTGGTCGCCGTGGGCGGGGTACCTCTTCCCCCACGGGGCCACTCGTTTTAAAAAGCAGCCCCAACGGCCCGAAAGTTTGCCAACGACGGTGCTGAGACCCCCTTCCCCAACAACTCCCGGCCCAGACACCCAACCATCCAACATAGGACGGCCCCTAGAGGGCAGTCCCTCTGGAGAGCAGCACTGTTGGCCCGTACTGGCAGCCTAATGCATGGGAACCATTTAGTCTGGTCTCTCACTGGCGACCTTACTAGCATGGAAAGCCCTCTCTCCCCAAAATCGGGGCAGAGAAGGGGCCGGAGCCCCCTCTAGTCTAGCTCGCCAGGTCTCAGAGACACACAAGCCCCCCCACCACGTCAAGGCGGTTCCCTATGGGGGGGGGGATTCAGAATATATATAGGTTTTGGATGTAGGTGTAACCGTTTTCGAGTTATAAGAGGACAAACAGAGACGGATTGTCATTTATTGTATAGATATAATTATATGGAATCATTATGTCTTAGGGACGGCTTTAATGCAAAAGGACCAATGACCAATGCATGCTGGGAGCATTACAGAGTCGATTTTCCTAGATCAGCAGAAAAGTTCTAAATGAATTCTTTTTTTTTTATTTTTTATTATTTTCTTGAACTTGCGACCACGAGAAAAAGAAATTTAATATAAATTTCGACAAAAATTTTGTTCTGTGTATCAAAAAATAGAAAAACAAAACATTTCTCAAATAAAATGAAGTGAAATTATAATTCCTGGAGGTCTGTAGATGAACCCAGTATTTAAAGGACTCAAAAGGACTGATGCATTTGCATGTAATTATGATTCGGAGGATGTGACAATCGGTATCAACCTCTCGCAACAAACCTCGCGATCACAGACCGCCGAGCAAGCGCGATGATAAGCGCTGATTGGTCAAAATTAGTATGTTCGCGATCCACGTTCGCATTCACGGACAGGATTACAACTTCGCGAGGGATAGGGTTAGAGAGGGTGCCAGTATCATTAAAAGGTGACTGACACACTGACAGAATAGAAACTACAGTACAGTCCGGAGGTTGTGGTATAAAGAAAATAACTAGTTGTGATTTATTGAAGGCGCCCTAGGAACGAGCTGTATCGTTAGGACTCTATTATCTATTGAGTGTACTAGATAATAAAATAACATATCTTAGAATCTCTTCCTGTTAAATAAAGAACACTAAATTGATCCTTGCAATATTCAGTGTTTCCACGTGGTAACATCCGTCATTGCATAAATTAAGCTGGAAGTACTATTAGCAAAGAGTATGGAAGGAAAAGAGGGGACACTCGCGACCGTCTCTATGGGGAGAATGTAACAGCGGGAACAAGCGTGGTAAACTATACGTCAACACCAATGCTACTTGTCTTGTTGTTATCGCTTATGAAGATTGGAAAAATACTTTTCAATTTACATTATGCACATACATATATCGATATACATACCTGTAGCGTTTTCTTAGTAATTTCCAGATTTTTATTTTATTTTTTTAAGTAGCTTACATTTTAACTCGTCACTGACATTTGACACGTTCACGTCCCTACTGCTGTAATCCTGTGTTACACCATATCTTGAGGAGTCCAAGAATACTTCCCCAGTGTCTTTACATGCCGTAAAAGGCTATTAAAATGTCCCAATTTAAACAATTACTTTATCCTCTTACCACCGTAATGCTCACACGCACACAAACACATCAAATCCACTGTCATTCAGATAGGCCTATGGCAGTCTCATAAGTGACAATACATAAACAAATTGCGGGTTTTTCTAACTAATGTGACTAGACTTTCATTGACATTTTTTAATGTGCGATGTAGGCGGATGCGGATAAATAGATTTAAAATAATAAGGACCCTGCAGTTGCACACAGAACATTCTAAAAAGTGTCCCTGTACTCACTCCCCCAAGCCTGTGACAAGTCTGGAGTGAAGTCTGTCCATGTAGTACATTTCCGGAATCACCTTTCTGTACACTGTCTCTATTTGAGTCAGCATTTCACACAGACCTGTACTTGGCACAATCAGCTCTCCTCCTCGTGAGTCACCATAATTTTTCTTTGAGAGGAAAACATGCACAGGGTTGTGTAGATCGAGAATGCTTTGAAGATTTTTTCTGTAATCTTCACAAACTTTTGCACGGAATTGCGTACCGACCATGCTGTTTACCACGCCAGTTACATAACAACTCGAGTTTTACGGTCTTCTCACTTGGGGCGCCACCGTCGCTAAAATAACACGGGAGCGAGCGGAGTGTCTCCTCTTTACGTTTCATACTCTTTGCTATTAGTACTACAAAATAGTATTAATACTAAAAACTAACCTTAGGTGCCGCCACATGACAGCGTCTATAAGAGGGATGGAATCATTAAACATGTTAAGGTAGAGCATGTTCTCCCAGAACTTGTCATGGTGTCTGCTAGTGGCTGAGATCACTTTGTCTCCCTCGTAGTTGAACCATCTGTATCTGCTGAGAAATGTTGGGTTAGTTTTCCTTAAGGGTAAATATTTTGGTATCTGTCTGGTTATATGGCAATAACGGTGATGACTGACCTACTCTGGGCCCAGTAGAGGACAGTTGTTGTGGCTGCCAGGCGGGTGAGTGAAAACAGAAGGGGCTGAACAGCAGCTTGGACAGATGTGAAGGGTGATAACTCATCATCAACCTGACGCTGTAGGATTTTCCAAGTTCCCAGCCCTGCCCATAGGATCAATACATATTTTTATAGATGTCATTAGTATTATCATTTCATTTCATATTTAGAACATGTTGATCATATTCGCGGGACTTACTCACCGCTGAAAATGTTCAACATATTGATCTTTATTTGTTAGTTGCAGATCAAATGCACTTATCATTTGATCGATAATTACTTGTGGTTATTATGAATTATCTTTTGTTATTCTCCACATTTTATTGTGGTTATTATGAATTATCGTTAGTTATTCTCCATAGTTATTAATGGTTAACCCATTTATCATATTTTACTGGTCGATGCTTCTTTGTCCAAAGTTTTTTCAGTCACCAATGCCTTTACTCATCACCATTGCTGAACCGTTATTTCTAATCAAATCTGAAGGATTTACACATGTCAGTGATTTGGGCAATAAGTACTTTAAGGATTTTGGGCGCCCCTTTGGCACCAGCAACTCCCATTCATCATTTCCATTATTCATTATTTCATTATTCATCATTTCCTCTTTTCCCGTTACTTAATAAAATCGTGGTTTCTGCCACACCTATACCTATCACATTTTCATTCCTCCTAGACTTTTCCAAGTCTAGTTCGGTATACTTTCATCCTCAAATCCTGAATGAATATATATCTATATGTTTCTATCTATCTCTATATTTTGTCACATGCACTGGAGTTATGCTTGTGCGTGAGCGTCTGTGTGTTCTTCCACTATCGCTAGCGTGGGAACGATATTGAGGAGAGTGGTGTTAAATGATACTCTTTTCTTTTCATTTTTGTGTCTGCGGGAATGTAAGCCTATAGTTGGTGGTTACGGATGTTAGCCTATTACTTGTTCCGTTATAATTTATTCACAAGTGGAAAGTGGAGAAATTTCATGTTTAAAATTAAAGTCTTTTCTTCAACTGGAACAGGAGGAAGCACGATATTAGCAGAAGGGAAATCCTTGCAGCCCTGCCACCTTGCATTAACGTGATATTACAAACCCCGGTGGGCAGGGTTTAATTAAACCAAGTTCTTATCTGGGTCTGGGAGATCTAACCTATAGCTTTCCTTTCCAGCCACTCAGTACTGCAATATTTCTGCAAGGTAAATACATATTTATTTAGAGCACGCAACAACACTCAAGTACCGGAAATACAAAAGACAGGTAAGGCCTAAAATACCGATGAAATGTACACCAAAACAAACTCACTTGCAGCAAACCTAACAAAATCAGTGTTATAATTCGGGGATTACCGTCCAGAAGACTAGATTTGCTTAAAAGTCTCCGCCCACTTAATCCATAATTAAACTATAACACACAGTAACATTAGAAATAGGTACAACTTCTTAAAATAATAAATGGAACAAAGGGGAAAATAAAACCTCACTCAATTGTACACAATATATCCAGGCCACTGTTATGTCTTTCTTTATGTAGTATGTGTAGGTTACACATCCAGGAGCTTGTTTCCAACGTAAAAATACGTACTGTACTACAACAAATCTAAATAACTAGTTCTTTATAACTGAAGCTTCTAAAATGAAGAATAACAACTAATAATCAAAGAACTAAGCCAGTGGACTTGGCTACAAAGAGATTGGGGATAAAGACTTGCTAAACCAACTCACTAGCACCGTACATATATCTCTCAAAGGCAATAGCAATATATATATATATATATACTACATACTATACTACACTACATACTATATATATATATATATATATATATATATATATATATATATATATATATATATATATATATATATATATATATATATATATATATATATATATATATATATAATATAAACACCCGCTGCCCCCTGCAGTTTTTCCCATATGTTCGTGCTAACTGTTTTACTTTGACACTTGGCTGTGCTGTGTTAAAGAGAGAATAGAGTGTGTTTGTTAAATCTATGAGAGAGAGAGAGAGAGAGAGAGAGAGAGAGAGAGAGAGAGAGAGGAACTAGAATAAGAGGCGAAGGCCACTAATGAGCATTACTTTTCTTCTGCATCCACCAATGAGTCCTGGAAATTACTAATCGTTGCATCAATATCCTTCCCTAACATGAATGGGTTGATATCATGCCTGAAAGACATATACGGAAACTATAGTGTTACATCAACCCCACATAGAAGTGGGAAAAAATATACAGAGAAAGTAGTTTTCAATTCTGCTACATGAAGCAGAGGACTTCAGACATCTGCTTAATCAGGTAGGTGTCTCTCTCATCAATAATGTCAACATGTCAATAGCAAAACGTTTGTAGGAGACTGACCCACAACGATAACGTGAGGACAATTCCTGTCTGCCAACCATTCCTCCATCTTGTCCACCTCCGTCCTATTCTCTCTCTCCCCCGTCGCCCACAACATGGTGACTCGCAGCTCGTATCTGATTTGTGACACCTCTTCTTCCCTCAGTGGACGAGAAATACTTTCAAAATCTGCCAATGACGCCATGAAAGGTTCAAACTGTGGGACGTCAATATGAAAAGCCGAGTTGTCATGTGGTCTCGAGGCACTGTTTTTGAAGGACACTGTTGATGGGCCTGTTGATTTTTTTGTGTCTTCCTGAGGTACAGTGTTGGCTTGCTTTCCTATGATATTGAATGTTGGTGTTCGTATCATGTGGTAGGATACTGCCTGCAGGAACAAGGAGCGGTCCACCTTTGAGAAAGAGTAACCAGCAATAAGATAATGACAAAAACACCATTTGAAGTTATTCAACAATTAATACCTTCATAACGGCTAGTGCATATATATCCTATTTTTATTTTATTTTATTTTTTAGCAAACTTAGATGTATAACGCTAAACATATACGCATGGAGGTAACAATTTAAAACTTATTAACACAGGTATATAATCAAAGTAATGTATTTAAGATAATACTAATTAACTCCATGGGAATCGACAGGAGAAATATATATAACTCATATTATAGGTTGAACTTACTTGTTTACTGCCGAGATAAAAGGTATACTGGAGGTGAGATGGGAGGAAGGAAATAAATGTATGGACCTTCTGTCTCATGGTGGAGTCGCCAACGAAAGCAAGCCAAGTGTTGTTGCCTTCCTGGGTCCTAGCAATCACGCACTGTCTTAACTCACTAGATGTTATCTCCTTTATCTGTAAACAACATAAAATAATACCCCCTGAAATTAGTTATCTTTCACACAATGTGTGAACCACCAGTTCTCACTTTTCCATCCCAAATGCATATACCAGTACCAGATATGGGTAAGGTGAAGGAGGCCTGGGAGTGGTTAGGTGTTGTACGGAGGCAGGATAGGGAGGGGACTGTAAACAATAATGAAGTATTAACTTAATCATCAACGGTATAAATCTACTGCAAAACAGTGACTTCACTGATATGCTGCAGCATTGTGGTGGTAAAGATAATACTTTGTTATTGCTTAGATTATAAGTAATATGCACTTTTATGGCAAGTCACATTAAGACCCGATTCGTGAGGAAGCAGCCTCTATATCAATGTTGACTACATGCTAACGATCGGAAAACATTGTTGAATTACCATTTCTTGTTGTGCATTATAACGTTAATGATAATTTCTGCACGTAAGTAGTATATCTCGAGTGTGCAGTTTGTAAACATCACATGTGAACATGCCACTTCAACTCCATGGCCCATAATTTACGATCATCTCGCCGCTCATAGTATTTATATTATTACTGCACTCTGGAGTTTAGAAATAGTCAATATTACCTTTATAATATGTGAAAGCATTTCAGTCTTGTTGCGTTAGTTAAAAATATTCCTCGATCTCAGGCCGCTTGCCAGTTGCCATACGTACACTCGTGATACGTAATCCCTGACCAGAGACGAACGGCAGGCACCACACACACACACCCTGCATTCGAACTCAGCCTCTATAGGTGTACTGGGTGGGGAAATGAACAATACCAGGCGATTCGAACCTTTGTGCTCCTCACACTCTGGTCAGAAATTATGTATCACGAGTGTACTATGGTGCACAAAAGTCGTGTCCAATACCCAGCCACAGTGAGAATTCAAGTAAACTGAGTTTGAAGTTTCGGAACAGCTGAGGAAATGCTATGATCAGCTAACAGATGACGCCTTTTGATGTGTTGGGAGGGTGGAGGGGGAAAATTAGAGGAGGGGAAGGGGAACTGGCTGGATGAGACAGGTTGTATGAGACTGGAGCATTACCACGTTTCTGATAATGTTAGAGATGGTTAATATAACTGATAAGAGATAAGTTGATATGGAGTGATACCAAAAGATAAAACGAGATAAAATCTGAATAGCCTAACTAAAATTCTATAGAACAAAATTAATATTACTGTACATAGCTGAGCTCATGCTGATACATAAGACTGAGTCAGGCTTTGGTCTACAACTCACGCAAGGGAACATGAGGTGGCCGTAGCAGCAGCATTAATGGTCTTGCATTGGCTTCCCCTCGATCTAAAGCTGGAAGACCTACAGTAAAGTGGAGACCAAGGAGTAAGGCTAGACTCCCACATGCGATTATCCGTCCCGCGACGCTGATTGTTTCCAGATACTTCCAGAAAATCTGACCATCGGCCGATGGTGAGAGCGACAATGGGCGAAATTGGGGTTTGAACGACCTTTCGAACGCCGGTATGGCGGCCGTCCATCGCCTGAGAGGATGGTTCGAGCGCCATCGCTCTGCCAGCTAGTGAACGTCTAGCGAACGTCTATCGAATGTCACGATGAATGGTGGGAACATGGTGCTGCGATGGAAAACATCGATCAATAACATAGCACGACCTCGGCGACATTGCTCGAATATGCGCACGCCCATCGATCGCCTGTAGATCGACTGACGATAGACGTTTCCATCGACAGAAAATTGTGTACCTGGTGTATATAAAAATAGGGGCAATGACCCAAACCCTTGCCATTCATTCATTTCCATTTGACGGTAACCCTTTAATTCATTTCACACCTTTTTCATTTGACTGCATCATATTAATTCATTTCACCTTTTACCATTTCACTCTGACCCATTTAATCATTTCACCTATTACCATTTCACTGTAACCCTTTCATTCATTCATTTCCATTTGACTGTGTAACCCTTTCATTCATTTCACACCTTTTTCATTTGACTGTGTAACCCTTTCATTCATTTCACACCTTTTTCATTTGACTGTGTAACCCTTTCATTCATTTCACACCTTTTTCATTTGACTGCAACATATACATTCATTTCACATCATTTCCATTTGACTGCAACCTTTTCTTTCATTACCATTTGACTGTATAACCCTTTCATTCATTTCACATCATTTCCATTTGACTGTAACCCCATTCATTCATTTTGCACCTTTTTCATTTAACTGTAACATATTAATTTATTTCACACCATTTATTCATTTCCATTTGGCGGCAAGGGGGCGGCGGTAGGGGCGTGGGGTGGGTCCTGAGAATTCCGCGCTGTGTGGATGCCTCGTGCTCACTGACTGCAGGTCCCACGCGGCCGTCTTATATAACGCTCGAACCTGGCAGCTGGCTCACATACACAGTGCTGGGTGACGTGCGAAGATTTTTGTCCCGCGAAAAGGCGCTCCAAACGTCGCTCTTACGAATTTGGGCGAACGAAAGGGAGCACGCCTTAGAGCGACGTCGAGTTATAAGAGGACAAACAGAGACGGTTTGCCATTTATAGTATAGATACCCATAGATAGATTATTAATTTGGGATCATATCAGAAAAAGACGAATTATATCTTGCAAGGGAAGATTGAGCAGAAGGAGAAGGTTAAATATGGAGCAAGAGGTAAGAGATAAAACGGATGACCGAAATTTCGTAGTTAATGAAGTGGAACGTACAATAGTGTAGGGGAGAGATGGGGGCGATGAGGGGTGTGGAGTAAACGCATAAGTGTACTGGTTTAAATTAACAAAGCAAACAGCCTCATACGGGTTAGAAGATATAGATGAAACCCGTAGGTGTGGGTGGTATGGTAGGTAGGTAGAGACCTATAGATAAGGAACAGTTTGTCATAATTTCAGTATCAGGTAAAGCAGACAAGGGGGGACAGAACAAAGGTACGATAAAAACATTCACATTGCAAGGACGGTCTGATAGAGTTAATGTCAACGTGGGCGGATTATCTGTGTTTGTATCCAAAGGCATTTCTTGAGTCATTTTAAGGTTGATGACAGAGATCTAGAATCTATTTACATAGCCGGACCGTCGTCCGAGAACACAAGAAACGGAGGGTCGGTGTCACCCCCAGCATTGTTAGATCAAATGTGAAATCAACTTCACCGGGCTCCATTGTAATTAAAGCTTCTAACCACCAAGGGTTAGAACTTTATCGCAGTTGGCGCTGGGACATCTATCAGGACACAGCAACTATACCGTCATCTTGGAATCATCTTGGAATATGGTCGGACATCTTCTATGCTGTGAGTTGATGACGATGATAAGAGTATATTATTGACGTGTTGGCGTAGCCCGGATGTTTGAAGGACAGCAACTACCATTGTATCCCCTCGAAATACCCTAGACGTTTGGCGTAAACTCGATCCAGGCTGGGCACTTGAATTTGCAGTCCGTTGTACTATCCGCTCAACCATCGCCTCCACCGAATATTACTTTTTATTACCTAATATTTCTTACCACTACCTAATACTTCTTATTCAAATATATGAATGAAATGTTGAATATTGTCTCAAATAATTATAGGTGGAGTTAAGATTCCATCTGCGCATCTTGTTTGTCATTTATATGATGAAAATGTGGCTAGGTAGCCGTGGTAGCCCTGCCGGCTCGGTCACGGGCTACCTAACTTTGGGTGTGTTGTGACTGAAGATACCCAAAAAGTGTTGTCCTGAAGATGCACAAATGGATCTTTTATTAGTAATATCAGTATAATACAACTATTGGTATGTATCAGGTATTTAATGAAGTATGTTCTGTAATTTACTATAGTTGTTTTTATTTACAGTGTATTTATTTACAGTCATTATAAGCCTATGTAAGCTTTAATAATTACACATGTAACATGAATAGTTTATAAAAAGTATATGTATACTATGTGATGGAGGTATATGCATACATATACGTAGATTAAAGTTAATTGATATTGTACAGTCGTGGAAAGCGGTTCCTGTATCCCCTTTCCTACCTCATCACCCTATCCCAAGAACAAATATGGCAGAGTTGCAATAGTTGTGAACGTCTGTATGAATGAAAACATTTTCCCTCCATAAAGACGAACATGAGTGGCCACTGAGTTTCCATATTGGGTCTAGGGAGAGGGTAGTGCATGAGGTAAGAATAGGGATACAGAAACTCCGTTCCGCAAGTGTACTAAGAAATATATACATACTGTTTCAGTATTCAAAAATTCGACTCGATGTTGCCGGTTTTGAGGATGAACTGTTGCATGGTAGTCATCCATCTTGACTAGAGAGCTATTGTTGTGAGTCCGAATTTTGTCGTAATTTATATTATGCCATGCATAACAGGATTATTAATGATCATCATTCAATGAAGGATACTTTTGATAATCTGTCATGTATTTTTGTGTTCTTTCTAATGTTTCATCAACAGTTTTTTATAGTAATGCAAAATTTGTGTTTGAATAATGTAGGAGTGTTATTATTTGTAATTTTTTTTTTCCGAAGCATAAAGTGTAATATATTTAACATGTCGAAACTCTGCTACTAAAATAGTTGTGACAGACCAAACTGTCTATTGATGGACACCCCTCTCAGGATGAGTCCTCTCAGCCCTGCCCGGTAGGGGGGTAGTGCCTGTAAGTGATGTGGGCAATACTCTAAGGATTTGGGCGCCCCTTCGGCCCCAGCCACACCCTTTCATTTCTTTAACTGTCCCTTTTTTTTCCATTTCCTTCTTGGTTGCTGTCTCACCTCTCTATCACCTTCTTCTGGAGCTATATGACTTCGCTGGTGCGGCGCCTGATATCGTCAATCGTTAGCGCTATCCTCTCAGCCTGGTCTCAATGTCAAGTTCGAAAGACAAAATGTGAAATTTATACTTATCTGCTACTTTAATGTGAAATTTTTACTTATCTGCTACTTTAATGTCATTGTCATTGTATTTTCTTTTCATGGATGAGATCAGTTTCTAACATGAGCACAAAGTTCAATGAGAGTTGTATGTTTTTTTTCGGGGAATTGTAAAGAGGGCTTTAACCCTCGATTTTTTTTTCCAGCATATCCAGCTAAAAACAGTTAGTTGAAGTCCTAAGGATCAAGAAATTTTCAGAATCAGCATAAACGTATATACTGTATAACTTAGTGTGCTTTATAGCAAAATAATTTTTCCAGATCAACGCCTATAACCACCCCCATAACTTCTCCCTGCATCCGGTAACGCCTGTATACTAATGAATTCTGGAATCATGATGAAATTCTGCATTAGAAAGTTTATGCAAAAAACCTCCTAGTATATCTATAGGGTTGGTCCCCGATTCCTCTCTGCCTGGTCTACATTGACAATGGTAGAGGGATAAACGTGGCCGTGGAGGAGTCACTACTGCATTACCACTTACAGTCTCCGTCCTAATCTTAATCCATATAATATCGCATCACTCCCAAGCCCCGACCCCTCCATCACCCTCCTCCAGATTGGCATTATGTGTTTTGGATGCTAGAGTCTAAAATAGCGGCTTACTCTTTGTATGGTACACACAATGACAACGCTGGAGTGATGAACGTGGAATTGGAGGTGCCTATGCATGATGCAGATTTGATGGCATGCATTGATGAAATGTTACGATAATATTGAGGTTTCTAAATTTTTGAAAACACTAAAGGAATGAAACAAACCCAAATTGCCTCTGAGAACATCTCACCTTACAAGAAAGAAATGGAAATGAGCCGTTCATGAGAGTGAGCCGACTGACTTCATGGGTGGTTAGGTTAAAGCTCTCTCCGTTTTGCTTCACCTGTGGCAACAATGACGGCAGGTCTTGACTTAGCTTCTTGTACATCGAATCTAAGTGTAGAGGAAAAGTTTTGATTACGGTATAACATTGAGATCAAACATTTATATGTTTTTATATGTTTCTGCATTCTTATTAATTAGTGTAGTCAAGAAGAATTGGAAATGGGTGACCCATGGCGCTGTGAATAACACATTTGGCTTTCAAATAAGTGATCCTAGTATTTGTTTCCCAGGCAATACTGGGACGGATGGGCAGTCTCCTCAAATCCATATACCATTTGAACAGTAGTAAATATGCGGAGGTAGTGAAGATTCTGCCAAAACAGATATCTGTTCTAATCATTAATGAAAATGAGTAGTGATGGTAACTCCCAAACAGGCATTTGATTTTCATCCTTCAACCAATGGGTAGGGAAGATGTTGACTAGTGCATGAAACGATATCCTTCTTTAACACAATGGTGAATGAAAGAGTATTATGCCATAAATCGATCTGCCGTAACCATATGGTCATTTTGGCTCCAAATAGAAGTGAAACAATGTACATAGAAAAGAGTCAACCAGAATTGTCGGCATTCCAAAGCTCAAAGCTGTCTTCGTATGCCAATGATTAACGACTAGGGAGATTGGGCCAGTGCACTGAGCTGTTTTGCCCCCTGGTGGCAGCTGTTGAACTACTGTTTGATACTAAAAAGCGGGTTTTGTGGATAATTTTTTTCTTCCCAACTTTATGTACTTTTTCAAATCACAAAATTTGTCGTATGCCTTTGACTATCAAGTTATAGGCTGGTAAGTTATATTAAAAAAATATTATATTTGCCCGTTGTAAAAACGTAAAACAGCAACGATTTTCTCCACGTATTTAACTTCTACCGACAATATACTATTCAACACAGATCCCTTATGATTGTTGTAAGACTATTGCATGGAAAATTTTGGGTGGACCTTATTTCTTAAATTTTTTTTATAATTTTACCACTCACTGCCTTAGAATCGTACGACATGTTTTCCTGCCCTAAACTGTAACAAATACACGTGTGAGCAAGTACAGTGTTGCTTCATCCGTGATTTTCGCGCCCATTGGGCAATTCTGAAGCTGCAGGGGACAAATATTTCCTACTGTGATTTGCTTTAAATTGGGCTAATATGAAATAATTTTAGTCGCAGAGTATAAATTTCCACAGAATGCGATATTGCTTTGTAAATATTGCATTTTTTGTGAATTATAACAGGAGACTGTTATCTCTTTGCCAAATGCCCGCGTGTGGGGCTACCTTTGGACAGCTGCCGTGACTTATGCTGGCTGCCCACCATGAAGTGGCTACAAAATCTTGTGGCCCAACCACATCATGGGATATAATTGAGGGGCGTTTTTTAATGTCTCCGACTTGAGACAGACTCAGGGCAGACGTCCATTTGTGTTTTTTCATGTCCCAAACTTAAGTCAAACTTTAGTATGGCTGAAGCCCAGGAGCAGCATACGTCTAGCAGTGCTGCGCATCCAAGGAAACTGTCGATTGGAGAAATTATCCGTATCTTTCATCGCTCTTTTGAAAACATGAACAATTTTGATACACTTTTAGGAATCTATTACCAATTTATAAGCGTAAGAAGAGATTATTTCCACATCAGTCCTTCTATTTTTTTTCCCAAGGAGAGGCCTGATCAAGAAAATTAGTACCGACAATGTTGATCTTATTTTTTTACTTTCCCACCATAATTTTAGTTCATGCATATTGTAGAACTCTTAGCTTTGTTAGTGTAAACCTGTGATAAACATGACGGCATTCAGCTCTTACTGTTTTTGGAGGAAAATATATCAAAATATGGTAGCTCCAACCCTCTGACCCTGCTCCTGATAGAAAATGCTATGGTTCTGAGCACTTCCACCAGATGGCAGAGATTCCGATAATTCTCAGAACTAAAATCATATTTGGTCGATAAAAGCATCTCTGAGCATTCCTCTTGACTTGCGTATTATATTGTAGTTTAAGTGTTAATTAAATCGAGATGAAATGGAAGTGACACTTAATCAGAACTCTTAAACATGTTCAGCTGTAGCAAAACGTCAGTAAAATGTTTATCAGGATAAGCCGAAGCAAAGTAACTATTAAAATGTGCATAATACAGTCCTTGAAAGGAATATTTTGCTATCTTCAGTTAAATCAGTGTTTCAAATTTATGTACATCTTACAATGTTTTGCATACGTATCCTATTATTACGAGGAATTTTGGTTCTAATCATTATCTGACAAGCATTGCATTACATTATGCAACTTAGTATCTGAAGGTGAAAACGAGTCATATGCGTTACATTTTTAAGAGTGCTGGTGAATACTTCAACGGAACTACGCTAGATATGGTTAAACCTTAATCTTAATATTTTCTGTTTATTTTTAACAATATGACTAACTTAATGTCTCCTTTATTGTAGGATCGCTGCGCTATCCATAGGGCTAAATCGTCACTCGGTGGTTCAAAGGTCACAGTGACCAGGTGGAGCTATTGTGTGGAGATAAATGGTTAACTCGTGGGAGCAGAAGCGGGAGAGGACCCGGTGTAGCAGTAGGAAGTGGAACGCCACTGGAACCCATCAACTGCGCATGCGTGGGGGTTTGAAGGTGCCAGGCGCACGAGTGACGACGGGAAGAGAGCAGGATTGCCAATTTAGCAAAAATGTACACTTTTTTGAAGAAGATAACGACAAAATCATTGGAAAAGCTTTGTTTGAGCTAGACAGGCAAGAAGAGACAGAAAAGATAAAATAAATATTACATAATATGTGGATAATAAGAGAAAACAAAGAGAAAAACTAGAATCAGGCAACACAAAGAAAAAAAAGAGGACGAGAGAGGGGCCGTTGAAAAGACTATCCCCCCAAAAACAGTGATTGTAACACTGATATACACTCGCTCGGACTCACCAAAGCCGAGAAGAGTGTACTGTATAAGGAGGCGTTCATCATTTTTTGAGTGGAATGAAGCAGGCAAGTTATATTATAATATATTATACATTAGATACCTGTTTGGCGAGCAACCTATCAGTAGTTTTTATATGAAATTGACAAACATCTAAGGTTAAACCCAATCAGTGTTTGTACTGTTGTTTTAGTCTCTTATTTATTTATTTACTTAATTAAAGATCTACTTATCACATGGAAAGCGGAATTATATACTATTTTGTAGGAGCTGCCCTCTCTGACATCTCTCTAGATTGTGGTGTTGAAACTAGACAGTCAAGTACGGTATAGAGAAATTACTCTCCCATCTCTTTTTTTTTTTTTTTTTTTTTTCTCACTCTCGTGGGTGGTATATGAAGTAAGTATGAATGGTACACAGATAATGGACTTCTTCACCCACATGGATAGTTGAGATAAGTTTATACCTATGGAAATATAACTCTTAATGTTTATGAGAAAATTAAATGTTACAAACTTCTTTGATTCTGATAATGTATTAAATCTTGTTTCTTAAGTGGTAGGGAACTGTATTTATTAAATTGGTATGTTTATAAAAAGCAAGTGAGGAGAATCTTGTGTGTGTACTTATTAGTGTGATATGGATTTTACATGGAATTTCTTAACTCACATATGTTTAACTTTCATTATTGTACTTCCAGACAAGATGCTGTATTTCAAACAAGCTGCAGATAGAAGGAAGGTCCTGAGGAATTATGATGACCTGCCCATAGTCTTCAAGCTGTACCACAGCAGTCCTGTTGGAGGACACAGTGGCTGGAATGTAACATAAGAGAACATCTCCAAGGTGTACTATTGCCTATTGGAGAAGTATGACACAGGACATCCTGCATTATGTATGTGTGTGTGTTTCTTGTGTAGACCATAACATGACACAAAGACATTGATAAGTGTATATGAAATGAGTTGGATTCTAGGAAAGTGTTCATTCAATATTGAATGCATTACTCTCTAATCCCACTGCTGTATTGCTCTCCAGTAATTTTACCATTTTTTCCAGATTGCTACTTCAGTCAGTGCCAGATGTTTACAACACTGAAGATTCAGGCCCCAGAAATGTGTCCCATTAATGTCAAGGAACCCTTTGAGTTACTTGGAGTAGACCTGATTGGTGAGTAATGTATTAACATTGTTTCATCTTTGTTGGTTCAGGAGCTTCTTTGCTGTTGGTTATAATTACCCAGTTATGCATTCTTAAGCAAACAATTCCTGTTAGTCCATCCAACCTAACCCCTGCAAATAATAACTTTTATGATATTCTTTTATGCTGTAAATGTAGCATGCCAGAGTTTTTAGGAAATAGTTTAATTCAATGTTTGTTCTGTAACCAGGTGTTTCATTTAAACTGTGATAAGACTCCGTGCCTTGTTACCTTTTTATTTGTAGTGACTGTACACAAGAAGTAGAGTTCCTTTAAATGCACAGTACAGTAGTTTCCTGTCTGCCCATTCATCTGAGGCCAGTTCGGAAGAATACTGCTAACATAATCTTTACATCTTTAAGGGCAGCTGAGAGAGACGAGAGCTGGGAATATTCTCATCTGTGTTCTCCCATGATGAGACAAGGTGCAACAGCAAATGAAAGATGAAGTGATAAACTCTGGTAGGTGCCTTGTTTTGGTAAAAACTTATATCACTGAGTATTGTCTTTTAATATTATCAGCTTTCTAAAAAATACTTAAAAAAAAGTACTGTATTGCCAATCCTTTGACATTATTTGTAAACAAAAAATGCATTTTATTTCTAAACATCAATAGTTTTAAGGCAAAAACAATAAATAATGGATTCTTAACCTGGGGTTCATGAGAATTAGATATTAATTAGGTAACATCTGTATCCACTATACAACCAATGGGCTGTATAAGTGATGAAGACCTTGCCAAAGATGACCTCGGTGACTCTAAAACGTTTAAGAACCACTGCTATAAATATTGGAGTACCTCAGTGATGAATTTTAGGACCAATTCATTTTGCTTGTTTACAGATACACTGCCGTGGACCACCACATCGCCGTCGTGCAGTGGCCAAAGTACCCTGACAGAGTGAGTTGTGGTGGTGGAAGGTAGAAGGTAGTGGGGTAGTTAGGATGTATACACATCATCTCTACCACCACTTCACACCACCACACAAAATGGTAGGGGGAAAACAGAGTGTGATCCAAAACAGATGGCCAAACTAGGACGGGAGTCTTACTCCCAGCCACACACCTCCTTTAGAAGAGTCTCCAATTACCTCTTATAGTTCCCCCAGTGGTGGCCGAGCACATAAGGCTCTGTGTGCTTAATGTCTTAGCACAGCGGTTCGAATCCGTCTGGAGACACATACTGGTGTGGTTATGTCCAGTTTCTGTGGTGTGTAGGATTTGTTATATATATATATGTATAGAGGCCTATTAATGTAGTTAATATATAACGTATAACAAAAGAATACATAATTATTTTGTTTAAAACATAGGTCGGAATTTAGCTAACCATCATCTAGCGCATTGACGACATTGTGCTTCTGTTTGGCCATATAATTGATTTTTAATAATCTTAAACTTATAAGATGCACACATCATTCAGGTAAATTTGCCTTACTTCTGCATTGTCACACTTGACTTTGACAGATATTTGTTGTTAATTTAACAAATATATCAACAAGAGATGGAATGCTATATTTGATATTTGATAAAAAAAATTTACAGTAATACTAAGAATTATAATGTTGATTAATTTTGTCCATATTTTCTAAAATCTCTCTATCTATCTGTAGCTCTGACGCCTCGTTCCCTCCGGAAACTCCCACCAAGGGGGTGGCCACGGCAGAAGGAGACTCTTCTGCCCTGTTTCAACACTCCCTCCTCACTTGCTCCATCCCCCCTCCCCCCCTCACACTTCTCTCTCTCACATACTCTTCCACTCTGTGCTGCCATCTAACCGGAGGTCTGCCTCTCACACCAGGTGCCACAACTTCACTATCGTACACCTTCTTTACAAACTCCTCACCTTGCATTCTCTCCACATATCCAAACCATCTCAGTATATTACGCTTCACTCTCTCAACCACTCCACACTCAATACCAATTGCCTTCTCACTCATACCACACCTCTCATACACACTCCCATTACTTTCTCCATCCCACCTAGTAAGTCCACATGCTCCTCTCAGATAACTCATTTCCGCTGGACCTATTCTAGACTGATTAGCCCTACTCCATGTCCATGTCTCCGACGCATATGTTAGTGTTGGCAGGATTATACTATTTCTCAGTCACTTTTTCACTTCCATACTCACACTCCTACCCTTCATTATCCTCCCCAGTGATCCTATGACCTGCCTGCCCCTCACTGCTCTCTTCCTGATTTCTCCTTCCATGTTTACACAAAACTGTTCCCAAATACTTAAATTCCCTCACCTCCTCCATCCTCTCACCCTCTAGTTATCTCGCATTCCATCCCAGTTGGCACAGCCACACTGTAGGGTGTAGCAAAGTCAATTACTTCTGTTTTAGTCCTCTCAAATACCATCACCTTATTCTTACCAGCATTTACCTTCAGTTTTCTTCGCTTACACACGGACTGAAACTCATACACCACCCTCTGTAACTCCCTTTCACTCTCGGCCAGCAGCACAGTGTCATCCGCAAATAAGCTTGCAACCAAGGACCAATTGCTTCATTCAACCTCAGTTTTGCACCCAGGCCCTCCACCTTTGCCATAATCTCTCTCATGCAACCATCCATAAAGATATTTAACAACTATGATGACATGACACACCCCTGCCTCAATCCTACACTGATATCAAAGGTCTCTCTCAAATCACCCTCGACCCTCACGCAAGCTTTTGCCTCTCTGTAGAAGGCCTCAATCCCCTCCAGCAAGCGCCCACCAACTCCGTAAATCCTTAATACATCTGTCATAGCTCTCCTATCAACCCTATCGCATGCCTCCTCCAAATCCATGAAGGCAGCATACAACTTCCTACCCTTCCCAATATATTTCTTCACTATTGATTTTATTGCAAAGATCTGGTCCACACATCCTCTACCCTTTCTGAACCCTCCTTGCTCCTCACTAACTTTATTCCCTGTTACTTCTATCAGTTTCTCAGTAAGAACCTTCCCATACACCTTCCCCAGTACACTAAGATTTAACCCACAATTATAATGTACCAGCTGTTATAAAAGTATGTCTTTTGAGTCTTGTACAATATTAACAATTTATTATAGGAAATAAAGTTCTTTATACTGTACTTGATGTTTTGCAAGACCCTACCTTATTGTATTTATACTGTATGTGATATTTTGTCACTAATATAGTTTTATAATCCTATCTTAGGGTCTCGGCCCTTCTCTGTCTGAACTCTGCGAATTCCCTACATTCTCTGTCACACTACTTAAGAGTTTTCTGTTTGAAACTAATTTATTGCCAAGCATTTAACTTCATACAGCTCAGATATATCCCCTATCATCCATAGATTTCATACACTGCTGGAGTGACATAAGACCCATTAGGACCTGCTGATGCTAATCTTGATACTGTATACAAGAAAGAGTATAGTATTATGTAATGTCATCATGAGCCAAATTTGCCCAATAATTCAGCTAGCTACTTAGTGTATTCATTTACTTGTGGCAAAAGAACATAGGCCTAAAATAGTCAAGGTTGATCAATTTAAAAATATTACAGTACTGGTTTTTTGTACATAATTATAGTACAGGCACATTCATCTCATCCTTAAGAATTGAAATATTGTCAATCTCTACTTCTAGCCAAAGTTTAGCGAAAATTAAAATATGCCTCATTATAGGGTGATACTGGAGAGAACCTCTTGTTTCTTCACTTCTTCAATGAGTCATGCTTCTTCAACAGAGGTGAAATGAGATTCCCTATACAGTTGGTGTAAGGGTGAGGTGACCCCACTTCACACTTGCATTTTTCACTGGAGGGAAGAAAATTATGATGCTGGGAAGAATATTATGATTGCATAACCAGTCATACTGAGGCTATATTTCTGCACAAACAGCATACACACTATGATGAAAGTGTTCTAGGTGTGGAGATGTGCTTAACTAGTATCTTATTTAAAGACTTAGATTTCGATTTGGAAGGTAAAGACAGTGATAGAAGAGAAAGCTCTTAGCTTCATAGGTGGCTATATACTAAAAAAAAATTGCAGGAACATATCCATATTTAGGAAATAAGGCCATCAATTGTGCCACTGTTTGCTTAATTAATTAAGCAAATCATGGACTGAAAGGATTAATAGAGGTAAGCTATGCACTATCTCCCTTCAGATAAATTTGTTCTCGGTTAAAATGAGATAAATGTTTAAAGCAGTTCATGGTGAAAGCCTTGAAGGCTCACTTAATTGCTTCTCTAATAGAACGTGTGGGAATTGATTTACCCAAAGATGTAGTGTTCTGATGTATAATATGTGTACTTGAGAATGAAATTAAACATCTAAACAAAATAATTGACAATTAAAGAGAAGAAGGAAGAAAAACAGTCATGTAATTTTGTAAATTATACCGTAATTTAATATACTGTATGCACTGTATATACAACAAAGTTTGTATTGATATATTTTATTAGAATATGAGAGGGTTAAGATATGTAAGCTTGTCTAGAATATCGGTAACATATATTAAGTCATATACAGCGATGATGTGATGGAGGGAGACATATATATTTATTGAGCTTGGTATGTTACAAGTACGAATGATAATTGAATGCTTATTGTATTGAAACATGAATTATGCAAGGGAAAATAATGATTTAGCTTGTCACTGCACATTCTCGCGATCAAGGTATGTGGTATGCAGAGCGGGTGCGGGTGTGGTGGTACGGAGCAGCGCTCATCATGCCCTCCTCGTACAGCGACTACTTATTTATGACATTTATTCCTTACTCGGGATATTCCATGCGCTGTTTTTGTTGCCAATCGCTTGCAAATCATATCGAGTTTGCTATTTCATACATAAATATTGACATAGTAAACGAAATGCGAAATTGGAAAATAAATTACTGCCGGAGCATTTTCCCATAATAAAATACATAGGGAGAGACGTCTTATCATAACAAAGGTCGTGTGTTTTGTGGACTGTGGCGCGGTATGACATGTTGGGCCCACACGCATGCGCAGTTGATACGTTCCAGTGGCATTCCACTTCCTACTGCTACACCGGCAGCATATTCACGAACTGTACCCCACTATCGCACCCGCCGCGAGAATGGCCTGGCTGCCAGTGGAACAAGGGGTAACTCGCTCAAACCTTAGCTACCGCACCGTCCTCCTCTAACTCTCTCGCACTGTTTTGCTACTCGCGCAATAACTGCACCCTCTTATTGCTATTATTATTATTATGTTGGTGGCCTTTTGTGGCAGCGTAAATAATTGAACACTAAATATAAGATGACTCCATATAACTAACCCCAAATCCAATCGCCTTGCATGAACCAGATCAATATTTATGAAAGCGTAGACGAAATTGGATTGGTATGTTTCAGAAATATGATAACGCGAATACCGAGAACACCCTGTGATTCTAATAGATAAATGGAGTTACCATATATTTAGTGTACTATAATATAATTATACTGTATGCATATATTTCTTACACTCAGTTGTGAGTGTATAAATTTGTTTGTGTGCATTAATTTTCTGATTAAAAACAAGTTTACACCAGTGATGCGTGGTAAGAAATGTGATAACAAGTCATAATTATGCTAGTATGTAGTGTCATAATTAGTTTACGGTCTAATTTTCATTCGTTTTGTCCACTTGGTATATGCCATGCGTGCATATCGTCATCCTCCGCTAGCCTACACACTCTTTCACTGTTTCGCTATTCGCGCAATTATGCACTCCCTTACCATCTTTTAAATTCTATGCTATTGATATTTTTACGAATATTATTGCTGTTATTATTCATATTGTTATGTTCGTGACCTTTTATGGCAACGTAAATAAATGAACACTAAATATATGATGATTAATCCATGTTAAAGAGTATTCGTGCTCTCATAGCCTTTCCAATATCTTCTACACCATCTTTTGATCTGGTTAATGGAAAGCGATTTTATTCAATTAACACCTCACCTCACATCACTTTACCTTTCCGTTTACGGTCTATTTTTCATTCATTTTGTACATTGGATATATCCCATGAGTGCATGTCATTATAAATTATGAGGATGATACTACTATTCTGCTATAGTACAACGTGTGTGTATTTCATTGAAATATGTTTTGCTTCTGTTACTATGTGTAAGTTATTATTGTGTTGCTAAGTGTTTATTATTATGGTATCATCTTATGGTACCGTCATCAACACTGTATGCATAATGCTCATCACGCATTCATAGCAAGTATCTCTCCTCTCTTTATTTATAATAAAGTATGTAGATGTGATATAAAGTGACATAAACGTTGTAATGACAGAATTAATGAAAGGGTCAATGATATCATTTATTATACATGCAGTAGTATAATAAACAAACTTAATAAAACAAATCACACACTCGTACCTCTCATTTATTACGCAAAGTATATTGCATCTCTCTATATATGTCTCTTTACTATTTAAATTACAGTGATGTAATACTGACATACGAGATATGATGCATCACAATACTCAGTGCCCTCTTCCATGTGATTTGGCATTGGCCACGTTGGCAGAGAATTCTGACAACATACTGTTGCCTTTGTTAATGGAAGAAATTTGACACATTTTCATGGAAGTGCGAGATTATTATTGTAAGCCTCTTTTCCCTTATTGCCACAGCTGAATCAGCTTTGCTCATTCCATCTCACACTTCCATGCTAATGTGTCATTTTTCTTCTTATTGTATAAGCCTCTTTTCTCTCCAGTACAGGTAATTATCCATCTCGCACTTCCATTGACAAGGACAACAGCATGTAAGGGGGGGGGGGACGTGAGGTCAAGCGCACCCTATATAGGGTATGTGCTGATTGCTGAGAGAGGTCAGTTAGTCGCTTCACTTCGCCATGGCAACTTCTAGAGACGTGTTAGAATTCGAGGATGAAGGTTTTTCTTCTGTGATAGTCAGTGACTCTGAAGACACGGTGCATTTTCGCATAAATGTGAAAAGTGAGGAAAGGTTCGAGCTTTGGAAGGAACTGTTTTTGCAAAAAAATTTACACCTGTTTCAATGTGAAGAAAGTCTATCCGAGAGGAGTGAGGAAAGTATTTCATAAGAAATACATGTGCATTGATGGCGATTTTCGCAGCCGTGGAATAAAGAAGACTGTTACTGGGTATGTATTATATATATATTATGTATATTGCATGTGACTTTATTGTATTATTACGCGTTCGTAAGTGTCAAGTTGTATCTCATTAATGAGTGGTATGCGTGGTTTGTTTCAGGTGTCCTGTGACAATGGATGTCAATATCCGTTCAGTAACTAAAGACAAATTGAAGAAAGACCGACTTATGGAAAAGTACCCATGCTTCATTACATTGAAGGGTCTTCACAATCACTCTCTCTAGTCTGCAGAAGCTCTCAGTCAACTCAGGGTACTACCAGAAACGAGGGAGACTTTCATTAAGTATTTTGAGCAAGTCATTCGAAAGCTTTTATTATGCTAATAAATCTACTCATTATTCATTGTTTCTTGATGCATTACTAATGGAAATATATTGTATCTTTCATAATTCACACACAATATATTTGTAAAAAAGTGTATAACCATGAATTACGGTATCAGATTGTATATGGGCAACTGCATAATGTTGAAACTTTCATTTCTACATTTGCAGGAATGACAGTACCTCAAGCAGGAAGACATCATGTATTGAAATTGGGGTTGTGTGATGACCTGTATGGACAGGCAAATCATGGAATAAACCCATCGGCCCGTGCTATTCAGTATCTGAGAAAACAGTGGCTCAGTGAACACAATGATGGATTTGATAATTTATCCATGGCAGATTCAATCAAGAAGTATGCCACAAACAACCCAGAAGTGACCATACTACAAAGCATTAATGAAACTCGATTTTCTGCTGTACTTGTAACCCCTTTTATGAGGAGAGTTCACACAAATTTCAGAGAAGCGGGAGAAAGTGTTTCTGGATGCAACAGGATGTATTGATCAGCTCAATGCATCACTAATCCCATTCCTCTATGCTGGACCAGCAGGAGCTGCCCCTCTTGCTCTGCTGTTTACCTCCTCTGGTGATGAAGTATCTCTGAAGAAAGGTGAGCCTGATATTTGTTATATATAGGTGATCCCAAAATCTTTAGGTCTATGTATTTCCACTGTGTGCCTAAGAGAGAGGGAAAAAAATTACAGAAATCAGATGAAAAATAGGTGTCCTTAACTTAATTTTAGTTAGTGTCGAGCTTTGCATCTGTATTATAGGTGCATATTTACATCTGGATGTATCTCAGATATAATGAGTTATTCATTTATCGGCTATTGTTCTCATTACAGGTTTTGATATGGTAAAAAGAGCTGTTGGAGGAAATGCGTTTTATGGGAAACAGCCACCAGATACGTTCATGACTGACAACTGCAGCGCATTGAAGGGAGCACTAGCAGCAGCCTGGACTGCATCTCGACAGTTTTTGTGTATATTCATCTTGCTTCAGCAAGTGTGGCGATGGTTACTTGACCTTAAGCATGGTATTAAAAAAGAGGATCGCCAAGAGCTGATGGCTATAGTAAAGGGTCTCGTGTATGCACCATCAAAGGAATTTTTTCAAATCTTGGGAGGAATTCAAAGTTAATCCTTTTTCACAGACATACACTAACTTCTAAAAGATTAGTAGTAGTAGTAGTAGCAGTAGTAGTTCAGAACACTCATACCTACTGTCCATTCAAGTAGTCACTTATTTTATGCATATCAGTTATTCAAACTATTGATAGATTGTCTTGTTTGATTTTCAGTTATCTTGGTTCACTGATGGAGAGGAGGGAAGAGTGGGGCTTTACTTTTATGGCTGGCGCAATGGTACGTGGCCACCACACCAATAATTTTTGCGAGGCTACCATGTGCATCATAAAGGATGTTGTTCTAAATACATAAGTATCTACTTTTAGTATGCGTAGCTGTCATCTTTGGTATATGAATAGTTATGTAACAAATATATATCTTTGTGTATGTGCTTGCCTGTGTGTGTACTTACGTGTCACATTTTATTTTCAGATGCAAGGCATACAACACAGTTCAACTCATGATTTTCATGGCTGAAATCTTCGATGAATAGATGAAGAAAATATTCCTGACGTTGCACTAGGGAGGAGGAAGACTAGAAAGACAAATATGGAAATATTGTCCTTAGAAGCAGTAACTCCTCTAGGCAACAGGAAATATCAAGTAAAGAGCCTGTCTACTGCATCACTGTCGACCAGGAAGCTGGCTTCTGCAGTTGCAACGTGGGGAAGAATGGCTCACGTTGCAAGCACCAAATTTCCTGTGCCGAGTACAGCATGACAGCCTTGCCTCAAATATTCACTGCAACGAGAGAAAACAGGCGGTGGCTGGTGTCAGTGGCAGTGGGCGGGGAGAAGACCCCCCTAGTAAGCTTCTTCAGAGGGTTGTTGGAGCCACAGGTACAGAGCAAAGAGGAAAGTGAGCTTACATCTTGCACACATATGTATATCGAGACATACATACAGGACCAACCAGCTGTGATGGAAGCGGACAAGACCAGTGAAGGTGATGAACCATATACCTCGAAATTCGTCACTGATCTTCAAAACCTCACTGGCAAATATGGTAATGCAGACACTGTAGACAGCGGTAGAAAGACTGCAAAAAGTTAAGAGTACAAATATGCTGAGCAGTGTGTTATTTAACATTGGTAGCGATGTCTGCACCTCAGTAACTGCAGCTGGCAGAGGAAAAATTCAGTGCCAGCCGACATCCATAGCAAGACGTGGACCAGGGAAGCCGACCAAGCAGCTTGGGGAATGGAAAACCCAAACGGCCACAAAATTTATCAGTAAATATTGCTGCCAACGTGGCCAATGCCAAATCACATGGAAGAGGGCACTGAGTATTGTGATGCATCATATCTCGTATGTCAGTATTACATCACTGTAATTTAAATAGTAAAGAGACATATATAGAGAGATGCAATATACTTTGCGTAATAAATGAGAGGTACGAGTGTGTGATTTGTTTTATTAAGTTTGTTTATTATACTACTGCATGTATAATAAATGATATCATTGACCCTTTCATTAATTCTGTCATTACAACGTTTATGTCACTTTATATCACATCTACATACTTTATTATAAATAAAGAGAGGAGAGATACTTGCTATGAATGCGTGATGAGCATTATGCATACAGTGTTGATGACGGTACCATAAGATGATACCATAATAATAAACACTTAGCAACACAATAATAACTTACACATAGTAACAGAAGCAAAACATATTTCAATGAAATACACACACGTTGTACTATAGCAGAATAGTAGTATCATCCTCATAATTTATAATGACATGCACTCATGGGATATATCCAATGTACAAAATGAATGAAAAATAGACCGTAAACGGAAAGGTAAAGTGATGTGAGGTGAGGTGTTAATTGAATAAAATCGCTTTCCATTAACCAGATCAAAAGATGGTGTAGAAGATATTGGAAAGGCTATGAGAGCACGAATACTCTTTAACATGGATTAATCATCATATATTTAGTGTTCATTTATTTACGTTGCCATAAAAGGTCACGAACATAACAATATGAATAATAACAGCAATAATATTCGTAAAAATATCAATAGCATAGAATTTAAAAGATGGTAAGGGAGTGCATAATTGCGCGAATAGCGAAACAGTGAAAGAGTGTGTAGGCTAGCGGAGGATGACGATATGCACGCATGGCATATACCAAGTGGACAAAACGAATGAAAATTAGACCGTAAACTAATTATGACACTACATACTAGCATAATTATGACTTGTTATCACATTTCTTACCACGCATCACTGGTGTAAACTTGTTTTTAATCAGAAAATTAATGCACACAAACAAATTTATACACTCACAACTGAGTGTAAGAAATATATGCATACAGTATAATTATATTATAGTACACTAAATATATGGTAACTCCATTTATCTATTAGAATCACAGGGTGTTCTCGGTATTCGCGTTATCATATTTCTGAAACATACCAATCCAATTTCGTCTACGCTTTCATAAATATTGATCTGGTTCATGCAAGGCGATTGGATTTGGGGTTAGTTATATGGAGTCATCTTATATTTAGTGTTCAATTATTTACGCTGCCACAAAAGGCCACCAACATAATAATAATAATAGCAATAAGAGGGTGCAGTTATTGCGCGAGTAGCAAAACAGTGCGAGAGAGTTAGAGGAGGACGGTGCGGTAGCTAAGGTTTGAGCGAGTTACCCCTTGTTCCACTGGCAGCCAGGCCATTCTCGCGGCGGGTGCGATAGTGGGGTACAGTTCGTGAATATGCGTCCCGGGGAGATGACGACGTCAGCTGCTCCATTCTAGGTCCCTGTCCACCCATCTCAGTCCGTCATTATTTCGTTTCTCAGTTTGACTAGGGTCACCTGCCTGAGTAGGTCACTGTGGCAGCAGTTTATTTAAGCTACAGATAGGCCTAGCAATTGTTCTGTCTATGGGTGCAATAATACTAGACAGAAAACTGCATGCTGGTACAAACATTAGGTACTTTTGCTTCCCAAAGGAAGAACATCTGAGACAACGATGGATCCATTCTTGTTGCAGAAGTGATGAAATTAACGCAACTAACGCTGTAGTGTGCTCCATACACTTTGCAAACTTTGACTTCAAGGATGATTTGAAGAGCCGTCTCCTTGGGATTGATACTCCACAACGACAAAGAACTATAAGATGTGTGTGTGTGTGAGGTTATAAACTCTGTTTGTGAATGTCCTTATATATTTGTTGTAGGTACTGTACACTTACAAGTGATTGCACGACAAATGAGAGAGCTACAAGGTCTGCAAAACGGGGTCGGAAGAGAACAATTCAAGATATGCTGTCTGTAGCAGTAAATGAAGAAAGCTGTGCTGATGTTGGAGCTACTGATGGTTATGAAATACTTCCTAATGATACCGGTAGTGATGGTAAAAGTAGTGGACTGGAATGTGTGAATAATGAAAATGAGGAAGGTAGCGGTACACGGGAAGGCAATGAGACACATGTTTAATGAACTAGAACAGAAAATTAAAAAGGTAGAAGAAGAAAAGAGACAGCTCCAAGTGGAAAAGATGCCCTGAAAACAAAAGTGAACTGACTTGAGTCTGAGTCCAACAATAGTAATATTCATGCTATAGTAGAAGGTGTCTTGAAACCAATGTTTACTTCTTCACAAATTGATGCATTACTTAACAAGAGGGGTGTAAGGAAATGGTTTGATGAAGATATTACTTCAGCATTGACTCTGAGAAGTATAAGTCCCAAATGCTATGAGTATCTGAGGAAGAAAAAAGGAATGCCATTGTCTTGCAAATCAACATTAAATGAGAGAGCTAAGAACTTTGCTTGTGAGCCTGGCATTTTGCATTCAGTTTTGTCTCTAATGAAGTCAAAGTCTGAAACATTTGATGAACTTGAAAGGTTACCAGTTATGTCTGTATATGAGATGACTGTAACAAGTGAGTGGAGTTATAATAAAGGCACAGATATACTCTACAGACCTCATGATAAAATGCAGGTTGTCATGATAAAGGGTCTATTGGGAAAATGGAAACAGCCAATATATTATGAATTTGATGAACCTAAAATAGAAAACATTTTGTTACATCTAATAGAAGAGGTGGAATATGCAGGTTTCCCTGTAGAGGCAGTTGTTCACGATTTAGGATCCAGTAATCTTAGCATGTGAAAAGCGTTTGGGATTGATCCTGTTAACACCAAGAAATATTCCCTTAAAAACCCTTGTGCTGACCGTGAGGTGTTTGTTTTTGCAGATGTGCCACACCTAATGAAGTTAATTAATAAGAAATAATTTCATTGATACAGGTTATTACTTAGGTAATGGTAAACCTGTGTCTGATTCCTGTATAAGAGAAATGATAGCAGCAAATAAGACAGAGTATGGCTTAGCTTATAAAGTAAGTGATATACACCTAAATGTGAGCAGTCTTCAAAGGCAAAGGGTTAACTATGCAGTGCAATTACTGTCTAGTTCATGTGCAAATGCACTCAGATATCTTGCGAACAGAAGTCTGTTAAAGACAGAGAACTGGGAGGAAACTGCTGATTTTATAAGTCTCGTGGAGGAATGGTTTGATTTAATGAATTCCTCCCATATGTTTGCGAGCAAAAAATCTCTAAATACATTCGGAGTCAATATGGATGAACAGGTAAAAGTCTTACATAGGATGATTGAATTGATGGAAAATATGAGAGTTAAAAATCCGCAGTGTAAAGGTTTATACAAGTTCCAAAATGGAGTTATTCTCTCATCTCAGTCACTAATAGGGTTGCACGAAATGCTAAACAAGTCATTTAACCTTCAATATATTCTAACAAGGAAACTTAATCAGGACTGCCTGGAGCATATGTTTGGGTGTATTAGGCAAATGCATGGAACTTATGACCATCCCAATCCTTTGACCTTTAAGTTTCGCCTTAAAAAAATGCTACTTGGAAAGGAGGTATCGCTTCATGCAGAGAAAAGTAATACTACTAATGATGAAAATATTGATTGCATGTCAAATGCTATGAAGCTGACAGCAAAAAGAACTTGTAGGAAACCATATAGTGATAGAGACTTGACGGTGGAACTGTGTATAACTAGCCTCTGTTTTAATGACCTGGACACTGGTGATGAATTAGATAATGACGTGTTTGATAGATAGCTAGGAGAGAATTTACAGTTATGTGAAAGACTAAGCAAATCAGCTGATCAAGTAGTTGAAAAAGAAGCTTTGAAGTACATTGGTGGCTATGTTGTAAAAAGTTTTCTCTGAAATATCCTAATTTAGGTCATAAAGTTAGTGAGTGTAACTCTATGAACACCACCTGGTCTGAAACAGTAAACAGAGGTCACCTATACCTTCCTACTGAAACATTTTTTTCCCACTTGAAATCTATGAGAGAGGTATTTAAATCTGTTCATGTAGACACTCTTATTGACGGAAAAGACTGTGTAAAAACAATTGTATCAGAAATAAGGCGTATAGAAAATGATATGCCTGCCTTTGTGGTATTCTTCTTTGCGAAAATTTCTGTTTATTTCATGATAAGGAAGCTCAATAATGATATAAAGATAAATAAGAAAGGTAAAACTTGCAGAAGTGAACGGAGAAATATGATGAAGATGACTAAATAGATACTGTAGAGAGTATAATTATATAGTACATAAGGAAATTATCTGTTTTATGTATGCAAAGGAAAAGATTTGGTGGCATATATGTATAGCCTTCACTGTCTAAATATAATAATTAAAATGTTACTTTCTTTATATAATTTCCTGTTTAACATTATAAAACAATATAGATAATATATCGGGGAAAAACAGTACGATAAACAAAGGAAATAATGACGAGCTGAGATGGGTGGACAAGGACCGAGAATGGACCAGCTGACATCATCATCTCCCCGGGACTCGTCTCGCGCTCTCTGGCTGACTGACCCAAGGATGAGATGTCTCTCATCCTTGGACTGACCTATCTGACTAGGCTGTGGGACCCGGTAACTACTACACCAACACGCAATGAGAGAATGGGAGATGCTCAGAGGAAAACCCGATATTCTTTACAATATGGTGTCCACGATGCCCAGTCGTTTGCAAGAGGTTATTGACAGGGAGGGACATTGTAATTGTTATTAATGTTCACTGGTGTCATATGAACTTTCTTGTGTCTTTTTGACAATTGAAAGGAGTAAGAAAACGTGTGGCTTGAGAGTTTACTTATCTTACATAAATATGCACTGCATAAGACGACACAAAATAACTATATGCACAGGTCACCCAAAGATGTTAAGGTGATGATGATATTTCACATCTGACTAACAACTAACAAAACCAAAAGAAATTTATCAACACTACAGCAGGGCAGAAATGTTGTTTACCTCCTTGAAAATAAACTGTTGTGTTGGGCACGTTCTTTCCTTGTCATTCGAACTTTACATATTTGAACTGCTTCTTAGTCCGATTTTTATTCTCTTTTCCGAAGACATGCATTGAATGCCATAAAATCATATAGGACCTGATCAAGGATCTAGTCGTTTATATAATAATAATTTCCATCCTATTATTCACTTGTTAAATTGCTAAATAGCTTGAGTATTGTATGGTTTTATAGGGCCTGATGCAAGTCTTTTATGTAATAATACAGACAAGCCTACTGGTCATGTTATCTGGTTAACACTTATTTTTATGCGAAATAATAATAGATAGGAAAATAATGGACCGAAGTTTCGTTATCAGGGAAAGATCTGTATCAACTGGCAGAAACATTAGTTATATTATTCCACTTGTTCTTTTGGTGGTAGCTTTCCCACCTCTCTGTCACTTCCTTTATCCTACCCGCTATAAACCCATTAGGGCAGGCTAGCTGGATAAAGGATTAATTACCCATTAGAAATTCCTCGAGTATGCTACCAGACCAGACACCTCTAACCAACAAACTCTCGCATCAGTCCGTACCGCTCCCAGCTAGACCCTAACCCACCCTCTGCCTGAACTGCCAGGTTCAGGCCACAGATCGACAGTTTCTTGTCGATTGTCCTCATATCATACTACTCGACAGTAGGCATTTTTACCCTTTTTCTCTCAAGGTCAAGCTCCTTGACCCTGTCTGATGTTAATGAATCCATAAAGTTCTCTATCACACACCTCATGAACTGTCTGTCCGATACCCGTCCTCTCCTCTGTATTTACCTCCTACAGTTCAGATATTTCCTCCTACACTTGTGTTTTCCCATTATTATTATGCTTTGTTTGCGTGACATAAATCCCATTAGAGAATGCAGCTAGTCCTCTTTGAATCAAATATTTAGATTCCCAACCTCTTCATGAACAACTTACCAGGCACTACAATACTTCACAGTATGTATGATCGTCAGTATATTTACTATTTATTGAAAATAATCATAATTATTTGGCTATGCCAACAAACAAACTACCTTAATACTATTAATACAATTGGTAATGAGTTTCATAATACATTGATATGGAATAGGTAGCCCTCAGAATCGACAAAGATAATGAATGCATCTTCTTAAGACAAACGGGAAAGAACTATTGACCCATTAAATTTCGAAAATATTTTAAATGTTACATTTCGCCAAATTGGAAATTAAACATCGTAGAGTATATTCTGAAAATCTATGCTAAACAAGCCTTGTGTCATATGCTAAGAATTTTTTTGTCACTGGTGAGACAGCTTACTGTCACGAATCCCCAAGTAGTAATATGACTTAATTTTTGTGGTCACTGAGAACAGATCAAGATAATAACGATAACCTTAATTTGTTCTGCCTATTCCTGGTGGTGAATCTCTGGACGTTAATGTATGTTAGAGCTGTAGTTCCGTAGGGAAAGTTTGATAATCATATGTGATAACGATCAAGCAAGGAATGTCCTAATGCAGTGGTTCTTAAACTGGGGGGCGCGAGCAGAGTTTTGGTTAATAATCTGTGATGTTAATTATTGCAAAATTGCCAAAAACGTTATCACAGTTTCCACAAGTTCCTCTCTCTCTCTCTCTCTCTCTCTCTCTCTCTCTATATATATATATATATATATATATATATATATATATATATATATATATATATATATATATATATATATATATATATATTGAAAATACTGCCAAGAATTCAATTCATGGAAGTAAAATGTAACTTGGTTTCATTATGTTTTTCTTTTTCCTGTTTTCTGTGAATATCTATCATCCATCCATATAATTATACACCATATAAGGCTCTCAATACAGCTCTTATATGGTTTCTAAATGCTCCATAATAAACACAAATTTCCAAAATTTTCGAACCCGAACCCCTCAGCTGATATGCCACCCATACCATAAGTCATCTTAAATTCATAGTATACTGTTTGGTAAACATTTTAAGGAATAGGGGGGCGCGGGATCTATACATAATGCAGAGGGGGGCGTGAGGCAAAGAAGTTTAAGAACCACTGCCCTAATGAAAGAGGAGAGTGATCTATCGTTATAGTCTTCATATCGCAGCACAAATTTCCTGAAACAAGCTCATCATTCTCATCTCTACTTAGCCATTGTTTTCTTGTATACCATTATGGCACTCACGTAAAATAATTTATTGTAAGTGTCACAAATGGGAAAATTTGCCATAACAGTGTATTTCAGCAGCTACATAATACTCTACCTTCAGCCCCGTAGGGGAGTATTGTCTGCATTAGTGATGTAGGCAATACTTTAAGGGTTTTGGCGCCCCTTCGGCCCTGCCACTAGCTTTTAGTTCTTCAACTGTCCCTCTTTTCTTTCTATTTCCTTCCTGCTTGCTGTCTCACCTCTCTATCACCGTTTTCTGGCACTATATGACCTCTCTGTTGCGGCGCCTAATATCAATCAATTACTCAATCAATCTGTACCTTCAGTAGTACTACCCTATCTCCATGTTGTTAAATGACAACACCGTTATACGAAAATATACATTTCTCTTATATTATATAAAATATCTTCATATGACATAATATCATCAGTCAGCCTGTCGGCCAGTAGTTCATCATTGCTATTTCGAAGATTTAAAGCATGTAACTGTCAAATAAAGGAATTCGCACTTGTCGCTGACACCTGCTTGTTTAAATCGTCCTTTTTTAATTATCTAAATATGATAGGGTAAAACCCTCACTGTTTAAGGGATAAGACTGTGATGATTAAAGCAGTATATCGATAATGAGTTACATTATAACTTAGCATAATATTGTCGATCAAGTGTAACTGAGGTAAACAGGATTATAGTTGATCATAACATACAACAAGTTATATAAATCCATATATCTCACACTTAATCAACACACTAAAAGATATGGTCCCCGCTTTGAAACAACCCCCTCCTCCACCATACATCCCTCCCCCACTTACCCCCCACAAACAGACTCTCCTTTCCCTCTATCCTTTTTACCCCTGTCGCGCAGAGAATGAGCACCCGGGACACAGTGGTATCGAAGAGGGTGGGTAATTTCTTCCTTACACTCCTTTAACATTCTGACATAGACTTTGTCTGGGCCAGGAGATTTCTGTGCCTTAATTCTGTTTATCTCGTTTAATACATAATTTCCGCTGATGTCCACAACCTTTAGGAAATTGTCATTACTATCACTATAGATAGTTTGGGCTGATGGTATTTCTGCTAGATTTTCTAAGGTGAATACCTATGTATGAAATTCTTTGAACATGTCGCACATTTGTTTCTCATCGCTAGTTATTTGTCCCCCAGTTGATTTTAGTAATTCTGCCTTCTCTTTGGCCTTTGTCTGGTAGGTCTGTTACAAACCCTTTGGGTTTATCCTAGACTCTCCAGATATCTTTATCTCAAAATTTTACTTGGCCTTACTGATTTCTCTCTTGAGATCCCTGAATTGGTTTCTTAGTTGCGCTTCCCCTGATTTAATTCTTTTAAAAATCCCCCTTACTTGGCCAGTAAGGTATCTTGTTCTTTTATTTAATCATCTGGGTTCATTGTTACTTTTCCTAAAGTGTCTGTTTGGTATATATAACTGTTCTGCTCAGTGTAATCTACCGGTAATCAAATTATAGCTGTGATCCAATTCCGAGGCATCACCTGGAAGCTGCACACGATTTATTCTACTCGACAGACCCTCTGCTAACTCCTGCTCCACTGAGGGCATACCTCCAATGATCTCTCATTGTTTGCAATGCTCCTCAGATGTTCCCTCAATCTCTCGAATGTTTTTGCACAATAGTCGCTATTTCATAAAGTATCTCCTATCTTCAGACTGTATACAAAACTCTCATTGTTATTCAAAACAAGGTCAAGTATGTTATCTCCCCTTGTTGGTTCTTGAACTAACTTATGGACAAAATTATCCTGTATTGTCTCTAAAAATAAATTTGAATTGTGAACCCTTGTCTGATTCGTCCAGTTAATATTCCTAAAGTTGAAGTCTACTACCCTACATACTTTGGAGTTTCTAGACGTTATAAATATTTCCTCCCATAACAGTCTACTGTTGTCTATGTCCAAATTCGGGGATCTATACATATCTCCTAAAATTAGATTATCTTAATATCTGCCTTACATTATCGCTATCGTATATTTTACACCCCCTCCCCTTCTCCGTCTCCGGTCAGCATTGATTAATTTATACCCATTAATTTGAAATTCTGTACTGAAGTTTTGTCACCTAATTTCATCCACGTCTCGCTTCGGGTTATAATATCAATTTTCTCCGTACTATAGCTATGGCCCTTAATTAACTTGTCAACGTTGTTGTACAGACTTCCACAAATGCTGTAGTATTCTCTGATGGAACTATCTGTACTTTTTTTATTATTATTCCTCTGGACTTTCTACATTTTTCTAACCTCCCTCTCGTTTTCCAAGCAGATACCTAGCCGGGTTTCTGAACGTGAAGGAGAGTATGAAAGTGAGTGTGAAAATGTTATAATACCGTTACGAGAGAGAGAGAGAGAGAGAGAGAGAGAGAGAGAGAGAGAGAGAGAGAGAGACGGGGGTCAGGAGGGAGGGGTCGGTGACACCAAGTTACGGAGAGATATGGATGATTGAACAAAGAGAAGTCCAAGAGGTAGAAATGCAACATTGGGCAATGTATCATAAACACCTTTCCTCTATCACCAGCATGAGAGAATGACTGTAGGCTATTCGTGGGTAATATGTATTATGCCCAATGATTAATAATGAATATATCAGTTACATAATTACATCACACAATAGTCAATAGTCAGCAAGTCAGTAGTCGAGAGACAGAATGGAATGCAAATTTTTACCTAACACTGTTGGCACATATCCTGGGTTTAGGCTGGCTGACATATGCCTCAGATTCCTTAAGCATTATCGCCACGTATCTATTATTATTATTATTATTATTAGAAATAGACCAAAGACACTAAGCTGGGAGAGAATGCAAGCATTCTATCAATCCGAGGACCCCAGCCCCATGAATCCAACCTGAAGAAAAGAAAACAGCTTAGAGAAAAAAAGATGAGCAGTTAGCTTAATAAAAACATATTAGCCCTACTCTTGAAGCCAGCCAGTCCTACACCATCAAAGACACATTCACCAAGGCCATTTGTCATATAATAAAAGATCATTTCTTTAAATTGTTTTAATTATATATGTCTATCATTGTGATGCTGAGAACATAATTCTGAAGTTGAGCATAAAACACTGTGTTCAGTAACCTATAGAGAGATACATGAGCATCTCGTTGATCACCATTACTGTCCTTGTGGTCCTTATTGTGTCATATGGTGTTCTCCGCAGTAATGCTGGAACTAGATAAAAGTAAGGTAATGTATATTGAAACAGATTTTAATACAAAAAATACCTATAAGTAACTTAAAAAGAAAGATATAAGATACTTCTCTTTCCTGCAAATGGGTTTAACAAGTTAACATTCTGACTAGCAACAGACTGGCAAATGGCAATGCATGAAACCTATAGTCCTTCAGTTATGAATGATAAGGGAAAAAGGCCTATGTCATTAAAACTTTTTAAGAACGAATGAGAAGGTTAAAAATATGAGAAAGAAAAGATAAACAGTAAGAAAGGAAGCTAGGAAGGGCAAGTGAGAGAGGGATAAGACAGTAGGGAGGATGTGTAAGGTTGCCAGTTACTTGAGAGATACTGTAATATATAATTATAGCCTATGCATAAAATTAGACCAAGTTTATTGAAAACGCCATATAGCGGCGCCTATTTAAGTTTAACATCGATTATTTTTAAGGAAATGCATATTTAGAAAAAAAAATCCTGGTAAATAGCTTAATGAATTTGTTGACAAATATGATTATTAAAACAGCTAGAAAATTAAACCGTCTTCTGCCGAAAAAAACAAAACAAGTGGGCTTGGGAGAAGCTGTTAAATAGGGTGGACTACAAGCACGAGGGATTTGATTGATATTAGGTGGCGCAACAGCGAGGTCATAAAGCACCTGGAAAAGGTGATAGAGAGGTGTGACAGCAAGCAAGAAGGAAATAGGAAGAAAGGAGGGACAGTTGAAGAAATGTAAGCTAGTGGCGGGGGCCGAAGGGGCGCCAAAACCCTTAAAGTATTGCCCACATCATTACAGGCAATACCCCCCTACGGGGCAAGCACGAGGGATAAAAGGAATACAGGGATAGCTGTCTAATATCCAAAGGATAATATATACTCAGTATTCTATCCCACTACGATGGTGAACAAAAGACAGTGCCTTTATTTAAAGGATATAATGTAACAAATATTCTAATTATATTTGTTTGTTATTACTTTTCATCTAATCACCTGCATTTTTCTTACCCTCTTCCAAATCATCACATTTCTTCTCTCCTATATCCACCTACGTTAATGCAGTATGCACTTCTTTAAACCCGGGTTCTTCAAACTACGGGTCCCGAATTCCTCCAAACTGCGTCGCAGGCTCACAAAAATAAATACATGAAAAAAATTTAATAATAATGTTCGTGACAATAAAATAAATATGAAGTTCATACATGAATCCACCTAACATATTTTTTATAATCGAATATTCATATATTTAATTATCAATAAAACAAAATCATTGCACAAATATTAGCCTTCTTGAGAGAGAGAGAGAGAGAGAGAGAGAGAGAGAGAGAGAGGGGTAGGTGAGGCAGTGTTTATAATTCGGGTTAGAATGCCTTTTAATCATAAATATAACGTTTCAGTTTCTGGCCTTGTATTTTCTTAGGTTGATAATTCTGATCATTTGTAAAAGATCTTTCTGTATGGGTCGCGAGAATGATGTCATAGTAAAAACTGGGTCACGACTGAAAAAGTTTGAAGAACCCTGCTTTAAACTATTGGTGATTCGATACCGTTCACAGTGTATGCTTCATTCATTCCTCCTGACACACGTCTTCTCTACTTGATCATTCGTTGCCCTCCTATATAGCTCCGCCCACATTTCTCTCCTCCTCTCCCACTAACATCCCCCCTCCATCCACCGGCAACTGTTGCCCGATCCGATGAGACCCAAACCAAGTCGCTGATGGATAGGGTGTGGACCCTTGATCTGTCCGGAGCTGTACCCCAACTTGTGATGGCGATGTATCGTAAGGCTGGCGAATCCACTATGATGTGATGCCATTTAGGGAGATAATTTGAAATAGATTCTCGCATCCCGCATTGAGATTGCCCTACGTTCGTCTAGGGATAATTCACTAGACATTCGTGGGCCCGTTGTGGGTGGGGTATGGTGTATATATGGTGGGTGCCCAGTATCTGGCTATACAGTGCCTAAAATACCCCTTCAGCAGCTGCATTGCCATAATGGAATTCCTTAATCTTATCACTGAAGACATTGTGAAGGATCCTGAATTCGTGAAAGCTTTTGTTTTTTATCAAAGAAGCAACCTAATGACCATGGTCGGGCTCTGGTTGCACCTCAAAAACCGTAGGAAGAGAAGAAAGACCCGAAGTGTCTGGATACGCCCTTACCTAACCCGTCGTGCCTCCCATGGGCATCATGAGAATCTCATGCGTGAACTGGCAGAATAAGATCCCCTACTCTATAGGAACTTCACTCGTCTGGATGCTGACCTTTTCAATCAAATTGTTGAACGAGTACGACCCCACATTTCTTGCCATTCTTTGACATTTTAGGCATGGTGGTGGGGTGGGGGCACGTGTAGTAGGTGGCGAGGGAACGTCCGCGTATCGCAGCGGCTGGGTGAGAATGAGAGACTGAGCGTCGTCCCCTTCGTCAGTATGGGCGAGCTAGCTGAGCTTGCATGGAGATGCTTCGTTAACACATCGTCAGTCCCTGTAGTTGCTCGATACACCCGCGCAGCTTATTGGCGTTCCTATGGAGATAGAACGCAATAGGGACGCTATATTATCGCAGGTAATGGCGAATCACATACGACCTTCCCGCCAATCAACTGCGATAATTCGCCATAACCCAATTCTTCGTGGCTGGATGGCGAAAGTTTTGAAATTTTCATAAGTTTCGCGCGGTCTGGCAATCCCCCGAGATGCCTCGCCAGACTCGGCAACACCGCTTCGAACCTAGAAGAAGGCAAGCAAATGAGCCGGCGAATTCCTGGCGTTTTGAAAGCAACGGACCGAGAATCGGCCATTTTTGGGCTTCGCGGCTATTCGCGCAGTTGATTCGCCAATGTGTGATCCCAGCATAACACCGCAGTAACAGTGAGTGACCTCCGAACACACGCCAAGCTCTACTCATTATACCCAACTTCTGGGAGACAGACCTTGAGATTGACCGAATATGCCTCTCAAAAGTCAGCTTGGCATCAAATGTATCTTGGCATCAAATGTATCTTCATCACTTAAAAACTATCGTCACTGATATAAGAATACTGAGCTAGGATGAGAAAATATATAAAACCATAATTGCAGGCCGATGTCTGTATAGGAATTAGATGCAAGTAGTTCCTCATATCATATGCCATATGTCACCAGCCTAGTAATTACCTCAGAAAGAATTTTGCCTGTATGATTGTCAGACACACCTTGTATCTCAGAGAGAAAAGACGCATTGTTCTCTGCCCTTCTCACTTATTCGTCGAATAGTTCCCAAAGTCAAGAAATAAAGTCTAAATCAATATTTAACTAAGACCCCAGAACAGGAGTTGAAATTTGTACATAACCTGTAGCCTAATCTACATGTACATAATAAAGGAAAGAAGACTGAAGACTTTAACCTTCTACCCTGGTAACTAAACTAAGAAGTTACTGAAATACTTGGGTGAACAAAGAGACACGCTACCAGTAACTTAGTTAACCGTTTGGAACAACTCTTCAGAGTATCAGCCGTGGTAAGTCGGATTGTACTTAGCCACGACAACACACAGCACAACTACTACAGCCCTACTGTTGGACACCCCTCCCACTAATTCACGACCTTTAGTAATTGAATTTTCCCACGATGGTCCTTCAGACACTTGCTCATTACAAATGAGGACAAATTTTGTCCTCATGACTGCATAATAGATACATTAAGCAACACCTGGTCTTTATTTATGACCACAGTTATAAGTACTGAGCTGACCTGAAAAAGGTAGAGTGTTGTGATCGTCTTTCTCTAATGTGAACATATTCTGGCATTTCTCGGGGGAGGCTGCTAATTCCATCACAGTCCTGGCGGCTGCTGGCTCCTCGGGATGTAGTGAATGTGTCCACAACACCGCCACACTTACAACCACGATTACCAATAACACACAGTAAATGAAACATACTCCAGACAACTTCATTATCTCACTTCAAAATTAAACGTTAACATCAAACACCATTAAACGTTCTTATTATTTCTAGTCTTCGTTTAAAACTGCGTAGTTTATTCTCTTATGTAATTTAGAGGCACATTGCCACAGTAGCCTGTACCAGTGTAACATTAGTTGTGCTTTATAAATGTAGCCAGACTTTCCTTACACGCCGCAGTGTTCAGCAGCTCACATACCACTGATGTATGCAACAGGAAAACTGTGCAGAAACTGGCGTTAAAAATAGGTGTGACTACTAGAGCCAGGTAAGATGGAACGGTGACAAAAATAATAGACAGACTCATTTCAAGGGAAAATGGATATTCAAACTGTGACCAGTAAGTTCTTCAACATTTCTATTTACTGTGGTATATAATCTTCTGCATAAAATATTTTATCTAAAAGTTAAGGGTAGAAAGAGTGAAAACTTCAAGTGATACTCGAGCAATTTATCTCTGACGTTAGCTATACAATGGGAGGTGTCTGATTTAAGGATAAAAGTTATCTTGGGTTGGGGATGTATGTCGAACGAGGTGCAGAGACTCTTGTGTGAAACCAAGATGTAAGATGTCCAGACAAGAAGTTCTAGACGTGTAAGAGAAATATGTATTGTCGTTAGTAAAAGGTGAAGGGATAAAAAAGATGATAAATCAGGGATAATGAGTGAATTACAGAATTATTACAAGGAAAAGGGGAAATGAACCAAGAGTTATGCTAGGTAGACATGATAGTAGTAAATCAATGAGAACTAGCATCAAGACTGGAGTAGTCCCATCGTTAGTAAAATAATCAATAAAACGAAAAAACGAAGTTGGGCAGAAAAATGGGATGGACAAAATTACAAAGAAAAGCTAAATATGGGGCAAGAAAAAAGTGTGAGAGAAGAATCGCGAAAGAAGGCTGAGAGAGAATGGAGGGGATTGACCAAGGTCAGTTAAGGATGGAGGACGGTCGAGTTAGAAAAGGGAGGGGGAGGCCAGACGACGAACGATGTGATAAATAAAACAAATACCAAACAATCATTCTGTACTGTACAGTCTTCTCCACTCCTGCGTTCACCACATCAGTGTTGCCAATGTGTCTCCCCCTCCTCCCCATATCGTGTAAACCACCAGTTTCGAGACTCCGATCCGAAACATATGCCAGGGTCTTGGCATATGCTTCGAATCTGAGTCTCAAAACTGGTGGGGGTTCACACAATTTGGGGGACACACAATGGCAACGCTGATGTAGTGAAGGCAGGAGTGGACGAGATTGTACATTTTTATGGTGCTACATGTCATATATATAGCGGTAACTGGTGGGAGTTGGTGAACTTTGCGAGTTATACGTTTTAATAAACATATGGATACCTCATTGATATTTTCTCGTTCTCTTACAATGTTATTGTTTTTAATAGTGAGAAGCTGCTAACGATAAATTACAAGATGATAATTAATCAATTTATTGGAAAGTTTCTCTGCTGCCGAAGAAGGAAAGCCATCAAATTTTTACAGGTAACCCATACGTCCCAAATATCGTTACCAACTCACAGAATAGATGATGCCAGACCATATTCCAAGATGCTGTGAGTGATGGTGTAGCTACACTCTCCTGATAGGGACGTGTCAAAATAAGGTGTGGTCATCTGGTGGGGCAGAGAGAGAGAGAGAGAGAGAAAAAAAACCATCAACACCATGAAGGCTATCTGTCTCCATCTATTTCTAGTGCGACACACATGAGCACACAACCAACTTCTCGTAGTTCGCTCATTACTTTCGGGGACTGGCAAGAATGACTGGCTATTGACACACTACAGTCCCGGAAACAACACGGAAACATAACAGAATAAAACTGTGTGAGAACAGTAACAATGGATCATGTGTGAGTGATGTAGCCGTGTGTGTGTGTGTGTTTGTGTTTAATGGTAGGCGGTCGTGTACTGTACTATCTACCCTTGTGAAGGTAGTGAGAATGACCTACACACACACCACACACAAATAGAGTGTGTGTGTGTGTGTGTGTAGCCTACAATCTACTCTGGCGTAGTTAGTAAGATTGGATAGCATCATTTTATCTCCAAAACATTTTTTTACCTCACCTGTGTATTTTGTGGCCGCATCCCCCACCTACATCAGTTTTGACGTGGATTTGAAAATTGTTACTTTTGCCTGTTTTTGCACACTTTATAATATTTTGTAATATACTTGTAATATACTTAGTAATGTACCTTGTAATTTACTTTATGCAAGCTTTGTAATATATTTTATAATATACTATGTAATATACTATACAATATTCTTTGTAGTATACTTTGTAATATACTTTTGGCAAACTTTGTACTATATTTTGCAAACCTTATACATACTTTATCTGTTTCATAGTGATACGGTTAATGATTTTGTGATACACTATACTGTACAGTATAATAACAACATACCAGGCGCCCTCTTGAAACAACATAAACAACAGACGGCTTCCTTACAATAACATACACAAGGTCCAACCTCCTTACCCTTCATTTCTCACCGTCATCTCTAAACTCAAGAGAGAGAGGGAGAGAGAGTAGGAGAGAGAGAGGGAGAGAAAGCGAGAGAGAGAGAGAGGGAGAGAAAGCAAGAGAGAGAGAGAGAGAGAGGAGAATTGGGTGGAGCTTAAATACAACTCCACCCCTTTTCAAAAGTACCTGGCATCTCCCAATAGAGAATGTATATAAGCAGTGAAGTTTAACTAATATGCAGGATTCCTACACTGACTCTCTATGGGCTATAAACTATCTCCATAAGAGAGAGACACAATCATATAAGACAAGGCATCAATTTAATTCCCTGTATAGAGATAAGTATGTATAAATAAATTAAGCCTAAAGAAAAAAACTTGTGAAGTCACTTACCTAAGAACACCACGACGCCGAGCTCGCTACCTAATACCACAACAACCACAACAACAACAACAACTACTACGACTACAACTCCAGAATAAGGTACTGTATCAGATCCTGAACGAGTTAAAGCCTTAGAGGACTGGTACATTTTGATGGCAGCGGTGTTTTTGCAACAAGGCAAATTGCAAGGTAAAGACTTCACTGGAGTACAGTGACTAACATAGTTCAAGGACAAGTTGAAGGAATCTACTTGTAAATTCTCTCAAGTAATTTCTTCAGTGGGTAATCTTACGACCTCTAACGAGGGAGATAAACCACAAATTCTTCACCTACAAGAGGCATCTGCTTCAACATAACTGCAACTGACCTACAGAGAACCTCATGTACTTCACAACAAACAATCATCACTTCATCACTACGGCGATCCTGTTACGTAAATGCTTTCGTAAGGACAACGCCATCACTCCATCACCTCCACGCTGACGCCTCCTTACGTAAATTCTCTCGTAAAAGGCAAGTCAACGTTCATCATCTTCACTCCAATTACGACTGTTAGTGTGTTAGTGTGCGAGCTAACTAATCATCGCTTCGTCACTTCATGGTCGTCGCCTCTTCACCACATCGTCGCCTCGTCAGGCAACGCCCCAACAAAACTTCCACTCGTCGTCATCGTCGTTGCAACTACAGTCAACTAAAGTAGGTACACATTACATGTTACATTACATTATTTTTCACTTGTCCACGAACATGTTAAAAAAGTAGGTTCCTCAGTAACAGCCCAGAAAAGGAAAAGAAAAGAAGTGCCAAATTAAAACAAAAGTAAAGATATTATCCCCCATTAATCCAAAGGTATCATAACTAACTTCGAATATCCCTGATAATGATTCACTAGCCTCCAAGCTAGATTCCTCTACTTCCCTAAGTTTCGTTTTTGGTTCCAACACATTCGAGTACATTCCTTTGTTTCTCCAAACCTTACCCCCATTAAAGCCTCTATCTGGTATACTATATTAACCTGTATTTTCTCCAAAAATGGCTACTCCTCCACAATCTCCGACTGTCTCTGCTCTTCTAACAACTTCTTCTAACCCCACTACCTCTCTTATGCAAGCAATGAGAATTTTACCCACCCACAATTATTCAAAGTACTATACGGGGGATAATCCAAGATATGGGATTCATCTCTTCTTGCGTCATTTGGAGGATGTGTTTTACCAAGCGAATATAGAGCAGGACGCACATAAGATAAGATTCGTGAGAGAGCATATTGCACCAGATAGTCCAGCCAGTTATATATTAACTACAAGTGTTTTTTCTGATCCAAAGAATTTAACGTCATATGCTACATTCAGACAGTCACTTATTGATGTTTTTGGGGATGGTAAACTACATAATTCATTATCATGGGTTCAGAGAATAATTAAAACTAAGGCAGACAACATAAATACAAGTGAACCAGCAAAAGCACTTGCACTATCAGGGTCTCTAGCTTTAAATTCGAAGGAATCTCGTATCATACATCGTGAATTACACATTACTCAATCCATGGGTACGAAGATTTTTAATTTTGATGCCACACATACTCAAGGGGAATCACAGGGAAAACGTTGCAAACACTGTAACGAAAGTAATCATAAATACAGTCATTTATATGAGTCAAAGTTGCATTCCTTAGAGGAATGCATGATCCTTAACAGAATGAAACGGGACTGGCACAATCGAAACATGATGTATGAAACGAGACCGCCACAATATTAAAACGTCCCGAAAATATAACTGTAGGCCCTGTCGTCGCATTTACCAATAATATACTATAATTCCCTGTCCTAGTATCACATAGTAACACCCCCTTAATGATAGACACAGGCGCCGCAGTTTCCTTGTTATCGGATAATTCCTTTAACAAATTGAGCAAATTAGGTCCCCAGCGGCATTTATAAACCAAGATTGAACAGGTGACATAAAATTGTCAACCATGACAGGCAATAAATTACAGGTCTTAGGGACACTAACCCTTCCTGTACGGTTAGCCAAGGGAACTAACCATATCCATAATGAATTTTATATAATACGAAATTATAAACTAGGTTTATCATACCTTATGAAACAAACCATAATAATATTTAACCCTAAACATAAAATAATACATTTTAGGAATTAATGTATTCCTATACAGGATTGTCCAGGCCAATATATAAGTCCAGGTAATGTTAACCCTATACGTATTGAAAATGGAGGAAATAACCCCATTATCATAAAGGCCATTGCTGCATATAATATTATATTAACTCCAAATTTCGTCCACAAATTGAAGGTACATCTTCCATCTCATGTACAGTCACAAACTCCCGTTCTATCCTTAATAGTACTAGTAAAATAATATATAACCAGGGATTAATTTACTTAACTAATGTAAACAGTGAAAATGTCACTGATATTAATAAACCATCTACCAATATTCATGTAAAGAAAGGAACATCTCTATGTGATCTGTACAGATGGAAGTTAGACCAATACCACAAGGAAATATTGTATCGGTTCTTACCGAAGGAGAAATAGATAGTCACGTAAGGGAGCAACTTAGAAATTTTGTCAGTGGACGCGATTTTCCACTTTATCGTGATAATCTCATCACTATACTAGCCACATATTGAAATGCGATTGCCCTACCTGGTGAATTATTAGGAAAAATATACCATTACTCTAACATCTCCTTAACCCATTTACTCGAGCAATTAGACTACCGTACCACATAGTACACAGAAAGTTGTAAACGAAATATTAAATGAAATGATGGATGAAGGCATTAATAAGAATTCTAACTCCCATTTTAACAGCCCAATGTTTTTGGTTTAAAAAAAAAAATAATAATAATAATAATGGTGAATTTATGCCAGTAATTGATTACAGATAAATAAATAATGCTACATTAAAGATAAATATTCCCTCCCTACTTTAAGATGTTTTGCCTAACATTGGTGAAACAAAACCTATGATATTCTCCACATTAAACTTGGGCAGTGAAAACTGGCAAGTAACATTAGATGATAAAATTCAACCCATTACGACATTTAATAATTCCCATGGTTATTATGAATACATTCGTAGACCATTTGGGTTATGTAATGCTTCATCCACATTTCAGCATATGATCATTTTTCGTATTGGTTTTATTAATAACGTAGTCATCGCTAATCTCAACGATTTGATTATTTTCTAGAGACGTACACTCGTGATACATAATTTCTGACCAGAGTGTGAGGAGCAGAAAGCTTCGAATCGCCTGGTATTGCTCATTTCCCCACCCAGTACACACACCTATAGAGGCTGAGTTCGAATGCTGGGTATGTGTGTATGGTGCCTGCCGTTCGTCTCTGGTCAGGGATTACGTATCACGAGTGTACATTCATTGTAAGTAACTATAAAGAAGGTTATACAGAGATTACATTAGGTAGGCCTCAAACTTTAAATGTCTATATCTCATTTTCTTAACAGGAACTTATCATTTTAGGTTATCCATTTAACCGCCACTGTGCTCCATACACAATCTGATAAAATACGAGCAATGAGAGTATTCACTATTCTAAATAAATGTTACTAACATAAACTCATTCTTGGTCTTATGTTCTTATATAGAATCTTTGTAAAGTATTTTCCCAAGTAACTTAACACCTAAATAAACCCCTCGAGAAAGATACAAATTTTGTATGGATGCCAGAAAAACAGCTAAGCTTTGAATTATTAAAGGTTAATTAATGTAAGCTTCAATTCTTACGTTCCCAAATATTCATTGTCTTTTATGGAGTGTACAGATGCTTCTTCAGTAGGCTACGGCGCTGTACTTATGTAAGAGATAGCTATGGGTCTATGTCAGGTATGTACTTATGCTTAGAGAATATTAAGTGCACAAGGAACTCGTTACTCTGTAACAAAACAGGAAACTTAAGCAATATTATGGGCACTTCGTACTTTTAGAGAAATCGTATTAGGCTATCCTTTACATGTTTTCGCGAATTATCAAACGATCCTTGGCTTACTATAACCTCAAACCCTAACGGAAAATTAGCCAGATAATATCTAACAATTCAGGAATTTCTCCCGCACATTGATATTAACTATCTTTTAGGACGATTAAATAAAGTAGTAGATCCCTTAAACAGTCATCTTGTCATTTTAGTTCCGAGGACACCCATGGACTTTGACCTTAATGCGGCTCGTAAACATTAGCAAACAATTCTATGATGAATGTAATAAGATATTCATTAAAAACTGAGGATGAAAATAATGGCCCAGAATTACCCAGTCACTTAAATATATTTCCCTTCATGATGATATTATTTACAGAAAACTTAGGAAAAGTGACGTAAAAACCAATCAAATAGTGATACAACAAATAATGATTCCCTCAGTATTAATTACCCTTATATCATAATACAGCAGCAAGACATCCTGGGAGAGATAGGTACCTGACCACTCTCCATACAATACACTATTAGCATAAACTAAGGGTAGATGATGAAACACATATATATCGCTCAGTGCGAAGCATGCAATGCAAATAAAGGCCATACATTTGGACCTGTTCCATGACGGGAATCCCTAATCCTGGACGAATCATGGAACGTAGTAGGAATAGATCTACTTTCCTTACCAATTCCGAATCAGGACGCAAATAAGGTATTACCAATGGTTAACCATTTTCTAGATATTTGGTGGGGGCACCACTACGATAAAAACCGCAAAGGTAAGTGCATATATATATAAAAACCAAATTCATATGACCATATACATGTCTCGATATTATAAAAGGTATCTGATTTCTACGACATTAAGCAAACGTTTGTATTACCATATCTCCCAGCATTTAATGGGTTAACATAACGGCAAAACCGTAAAATACTATAAGTACTTCGTGGCACAGAAACAAGGAAAATCCCTCCACATGGGAAGACTGCATCGATATGATGGTCAATAAACACTACACAATACGGAAATAAAGGAAAAAACTCCACATGAAATACTATATGGCGTATGGATACGTCTTTCATATGATATAAAATTGCCACACGGAATCCATGTTACAACGTGGACAACTACTCTGAACGACATTGAGTTGCATTTCAACAATTTCATCATGATGTACAAAACGATCTACAGGCTTGCATGGATATAATGCGTGATCGCCGACATAACAAAACAAATTATGAGCTTGCATGGATATAATGCGTGATCGCCGACATAACAAAACAAATTATGAGCTTGCATGGATAATGCGTGATCGCCGACATAACAAAACAAATTATGAGCTTGCATGGATATAATGCGTGATTGCCGACATAACAAAACAAATTATGAGCTTGCATGGATAATGCGTGATCGCCGACATAACAAAACAAATTATGAGCTTGCATGGAAATATTGCGTAATCGCCAACATAATAAAGCAAATAACTCAATATGTTCACTCCAAGTGATAACGGGTACCCGATCGAATCTTCACACTTCTTTAGTAGGTAATAAACCTATAATAAAGCATAATTTTACCAGGCGGTTGATATTGTTTATGTAAAGAGAATAAAGAGATTGGTAAAAAGCGCGCAAAAACCCAACATCCACAATGAAACCAATCAATATCTCTTGAACATTAACAATTTCCTCTTCCTAGTAATGTTATCCCTACTATTGACGATAATAATATAAACAATTACAAACAAAAACTCCGATCAGTTTCCAATGATATATACTAACTTTTCTTACGGATGTGGCCCACATCAACCTATATAACGGTTTTCATTTCTATACTCGCGGCGGCTACAAGCTCCGACGAAGTGCATCAAGCAGATAAAGATGACGTCTACATTCTGAGAGCTCTCGTTTCCAATTTTATCAAACAGTTGGAAAGAAAAAGGAAATAATAAAATATTGGTGACGAACGATATGATCACTATTTCTTTACAAGGTATCTGACTTATTATGTAAATTTTCTGCCATTGAGCAGTGGGTACAGATAAGGTATTTAATGATACACTAGTTTTTCATCCAATAAGTATTATACTTAGTGATGATGTCATCAGTGACACACAACACTTCAAGTGCCATGTTGCATATCTTCATATATGTTTGTCTTGCATATTTCGTTGCATTTAAGTTGCATATAAATCTCCTAAGGATGCAAAATCTCCACTTGCTTGGAATCAAAGTAATACTAATCAAGCCCTATATGCATGTACATTCATATCTATTACTAATCAATCTCTCTTTTCATCATCAATTTTAATTTCCACTATCTATACTTACCTGCTGATACACAATTAACATTAATTTACCCTAATCACACTACACATGGTATGGTTAAAGGCTACTATAAAGAAACGGACTCATAGGAAATACGATCCAAGGGAATCGTTACCTTGCCTAATAAACATAAACTTGCTTGACAACATGACACAATCTTTTCCACCTTTCAACATATTTCATTTAAAGTCGACTTGTTTAACATCTCCTAATTATCAGTTGTTTCAGGAAAAGTGCAACTATTATGTTATTCAAGGAGAATAGGATTCAATCATCCTTATTATATAATTTGCTTCCTCCATATATTGATCAAAATAAAACAAAGTACCAATGTTTATTATCTTTCTGCCATGTACTATCATATTTATGTATTGTATAAGACAGTCTACTATACTATTTTTGTATTGTATAAGAACGAACTATCGAAGTATACTGAATTATCTTGTATTGAAAAGAATAGGACTGTTATTTCACAGCCTCAACATAGCAACACGGCCCCCTCATTAATGTGTGAACCTTTAGCAAAGGTTAGCTTATATACACACAATAACATGCACCTAGCTAAACACATTAATTTTAAGATGATTTTTATGTGACAATGTATTAATATTCATGTATTAATGATACTATCTATGTTCATTTATGTACAAGGTGTGCCAATGTCTTAATGTCTATTTTTAGGTTACTATACATGTCTTCATTGTTACTATCTTAGTTATCATGTACCCTACCAACATTGTGAACTGGCCTTCTACTAAATAAAGCTTAATGCCTGGAGGGCCAGGCGGGTAGCGTGACAGAGCGATGTACAGTATAATAACAACATACCAGGCGCCCTCTTGAAACAACATAAACAACAGACGGCCTCCTTACAATAACATACACAAGGGTCCAACCTCCTTACCCTTCATTTCTCACCGTCATCTCTAAACTCAAGAGAGAGAGGGAGAGAGAGTAGGAGAGAGAGAGAGGGAGAGAAAGCGAGAGAGAGAGAGGGAGAGAAAGCAAGAGAGAGAGAGAGAGAGAGGAGAATTGGGTGGAGCTTAAATACAACTCCACCCCTTTTCAAAAGTACCTGGCATCTCCCAATAGAGAATGTATATAAGCAGTGAAGTTTAACTAATATGCAGGATTCCTACACTGACTCTCTATGGGCTATAAACTGTCTCCATAAGAGAGAGACACAATCATATAAGACAAGGCATCAATTTAATTCCCTGTATAGAGATAAGTATGTATAAATAAATTAAGCCTAAAGAAACTTGTGAAGTCACTTACCTAAGAACACCACGACGCCGAGCTCGCTACCTAATACCACAACAACCACAACAACAACTACTACGACTACAACTCCAGAATAAGGTACTGTATCAGACCCTGAACGATTTAAAGCCTTAGAGGACTGGTACAATACTATTGCAGATACTCCTACAATTATATTAAACTTAGTGTATTATTTTACAGTTGTAGGCTACTAAAAGTAGTAATAACACAGAAGGAATTTTTGTTTGTGTGTGTTGCAGGAATAGTTTAGGACAGTCGCATGCAAACAAAAAGTAGTCTCTCACCTTATCGATTTTTCTTAGATATACATACAGTGGTGCAAATGTAGGTTGGCAGTCTTTATTTTCTATATTATGATTTTATTTTATTTGTTACTGAATAGTGATGCATAATGGGGGGGTAACACGTTTTTTATTCTTACTAATTGCTATGTCACAGATAGTTTTGTTTGTTCTTATATCAAGTGTTTAAATCAAAGGTTCTCTTTTATGTGTGCCCTTCATAAAATTAGATCTTCTTTGTTGTGATTGGCTTGAAACAGCGAATTTTTGCCGCTTCAAGAATCTTGCAGACCAAAAATCATATCTCAATGTAAGTCCTTTCTACATATGATGCTTGGGTCCACCTTACGTTGCTTCTGTTAGGTCTCTCCATGTCGTCAATATATCTGAACAAGAGAGAGTATTACTTTATGTAATATGTGATGTAGGAAAAGAGTGCCACTGCTGGCATAAAATGAATTTTGGCCAGAAATTGTACAAGTTGGTTATGAGAGGAAAATATTATTGACCTATGTTACATAACATTAAAAATATACCTACTTTTCCATATGTCTTCTCACATTATGAAGTGAAAATATGTGTAAAGTTTTATGTAGAATACAATACACCAAAACATTCTGAATGTTGAAACGAATGAAAAGAGACATGAAATATTTGAAGACCTAATTGTTGAAGGCCTATATTTTTTTCTGATTTTCTAATTTTCTGTTAAGTTTATAAAATACTTATTAAAGAGGGTTGCCATAACTGTGCTTAGCTACATTTCTGGGATGACCATCAACTATTTTTGAACACTGCAGACATCCACCAAATACACACTTGCATAGTACTATATTTCTATACATCAACTTCTGGCTGTAAGTAGCCCGTGACTCTTGCGAGGCCCCTAGGCCCCGCTCTAGATGAGATAGTCGAGCTTCATGATGATGTTGGTATCTTCTTGTTTGCCCCATTAAGGAGTTTCTCAGTGGTCGCAGTTTTTGTGTGAGGGTTGGTAAAGCCCTCTCAACATCCGTTGGAGGGTGTCCCCCAGGGAAGCGTCCTCAGTGTCACGATGTATGCAATGGCAATCAATGCCATTGCCTCATCCCTTCCGGGGGGTATAGCCAACTCTATTGTATTTTGACGACCTGGCGGTCTGGTTTGCTGCTTCCCATATGACAGTGGCGGAGCGGCACATCCAGCTTGCCCTCGATAGGGTGTCATGTTGGGCTGGTTCTCATGGGTTTCGCTTTTCTCCTACCAAGTCGGTTGCTATGCACTTCTGCCGCATCAGAGGCGGACTTATTCATGTATGGTCATCGGATACGTTGTGTTGAGGAGACTCGCTTTTTGGGTCTTCTTTCTGATAGACGTTTGACTTGGGTTTTCCATTTACGGTCATTTAAGGTCTCTTGCATCCAGGTTCTCAACCTCTTGAGGGTCCTGGGCCATACGTCTTGGGGGGCGTCAAAACTCGACTATGGGTGTGAGGTGAGAGGGAGAGAGACGTTGGGGGGCTGGAAGAGGGCAGGTGAGGAAATTAAGGAGACGGAGAGAAGAGGGGGGTGGAAGTGGAGGAGGGAGAGTGTAGGTGGAGCTTTTCATACATCACAGACAACACGTCACTATTTGTGTTCGTTTCCATGTCTGGGAAACCCAGTTTATGTTTCTTGGTATAGGCACAAGTGTCTTTATAATTTACAATTAGTGATTCATGATACTCTTATAAATTAGGACACAGTGTGTACTAAACTTTAGCAAACGCTCGTACTGATACGAGTGTTCGTTACAGAGTTATTCTGAAAAAAAAGAGCTTACAATGTCTCTGAAATCCTTAGTAGTCCCTTTGACAGTGCGGCATCTTGTTGAGTGTCCCAGCCTTGGGGACCTTCGTCGTAGGCACCTCTCCTAGTACCGGGTGGGTGACGGTTCTTATAATCTCTCCCTGGAGCTCGGGGAGGAGGCTTATAGTGTGGGAGGGAACACCCTCTCCTATGTGGAAGAGGCTGGGCTCCTCCACAAATTGTGAATTTTATGATATTTATGGCTTCTTAGATAGTTCAATATTTTTTATTTTGATTTTTGTATGTATTTTACTTAAGTTAATCAGATTATTTTAGTAGAAATGTGAGTTTTAGTTGATATGTCCTTTTAATCATGCTGCCTCTCCCTTTCGGGGTAATGAAGCCTACCTAACGTGTGAATATATTTTATTAATGATGTATATGACCATACTTCATAATCCTTAGAATTTAATATTATGTTGGGCGCCATATAACCCTAGTTGTTGCGCCGCCAGATGCCTAGAGACATCTATTAATCAATCAATCAATCAATCACCAGATTACATTGTGATAAATTTAGCTTATATTAACAGACATACACTCTAAATATTTGCTCTAGTATGATAAGCATTGAAAATCATATTATGTCTCTTTCTCTAAATAAAAGTAATATATTTATCTCCCATCCCTGTATGAGCCTAGGTTCATTTATCCTGGTGTATGATCTGGCAATCACGGCTTGTATCATGGAAAGTTCCTGTCATGCCTTTCAAATCAGAACTTCTGTAGAAAGTTGTGTCTGTAAAAAGGCACCAATCTACAGAGTGTTACGATATTCTCCTCACTATCATACTAGATACTTTTAGTCTAGTAGAGACTGGAATTATGAAAAGTTAACTCCTAACTTGGTAGCGCGGATTCATAATCATCAAAAACTTTAGTGGTCAAATCACTAGCAGAAAGATGGGTTAAGTAGATGGGCAAATTTCCTCCTACACCCATAGAGATGTAAGCATTAAGAACTATATTGAACATGATTTTGGACCTCCCTCTGCCTTTTCATTTCATAGGGATGGATATTAATTAAGCGAGCTTCATGCCATTACCCTCAGACCCAGGTGTGTCTGGTTTCCTGGCATTAAATCATTAAAACGTTAAGCTTACATACTTGTTAGTTTACGTTGGCAACCTCATTGTGAGTTGAGTACTCCATTACTTATTTATTTTTTGATGCATGTTTGGGCTTTGTGGGAGCGTGGCATAACAACGTGATAAGTGTGGGTGTTGCTCATTGACTAGCTGGTAATTGAATGCCAAATTCAATGTACAAGTTATTGTTTCTAATTGGTAATCATACTAAGTACAAGGGTTCTGTTGGTTGGCTGATTCATAAGTGACATGGTCACTTTTGAAAGTGTATCACGTGATACACTCGACTGATTATAATTGGCTCTAAGAAATTAACTTGCATCAATTTCACCAGGACTTAACTTACATTAATCGCCACTGGGAAGGAAAAGTATATGATGAAAGCCTGAAGAGGAAAAGTTTGCCGAGACAAGGAGTCGGAACCTTCCGAGGAGGAGGCGTTTGTGGCAATACATGGGCACCTCTCATCCTTCTGCTTTACTGTTGAACTTTTCTTTCCATTGTACTTCTCTGATCAAATTCATTTTTTACTATCCTGTCCAAATGCTCCCCTAAGACCATTGCATCTTCTCAGGAGGGGCTCCCCCTGGGGCAAGGGGCTACGAATACCTCCCCAGTATCCCTGCTTCTCGTAAAAGTGACTTAATTTCTCCAACATTCATTTTCATTTCATCTGTTACCTTTTGTGCTTATTGTCCCACCTCTCAATTCCCTTCTACCTCGGGCGCCATATGACCTCACTGTTGAGGCGCCTAATATCAATCAATCTCAAGAGGTGGCGTCTGTGGTACTATAGTATCTTATAAGTCGTTGGATCATCTGTAGAGCTTTTGCAATTTCCTAAGAAAATATTTAACTCCTATGACTGGGGTCCCTCTGAGTGTGCATCGTGCAAGACAGGTGTGAACCTTATTCTTTTTTTTTCTGTATTTTGATTTTATGTAAACAATGTTGATTTAATTACATTTATTCTACTGCTGTCGACAACAAGGAAGAAGATTACATATGAAAATGTCGCATTCTAGCGAATGAATCTCTTCCCCTGAATATTTCTGCCCAGAATCGTGTCAAATTTGTTCTTTTACTAACCAAATATCTTTTCCTCATGCTACGTTCAATGACCTTTCAAACTCCTCATCTTGTTTGTTCTGGTCCTCTGCCAAAATTCTCCAGAGGAACTTTATTTTAAATAACTTTACTTCTTTCACATCCCTTCCCCCGTCATTTAGCAACGCTAAAGGTATCTCTCAGTGCAGTACTGACTCCACTTTGGACAATGATGGTATTAATCGTCCATCACCCCTCACCTCTCACTTACATATGCCTGTCATTAGAATATCTGAAAATGAAATACATTCTGCCTTCTTTGGACTTGAAACTTGGAAATTGTACGGTTCTGATAGGATTCCTTTGATTCTCTTAATGAATTATGCCAATGTGTTGACTCACTGCTGAGGCAAACCTTTTGCCTTTTTCATCAAATGCATGTGGATGACGGTTAGTGAAAGGGGAAATTGGAACTCCTGTTTCACCTGTCTATCCAGTGTCGTATGCTCTCTTGAGGGGAGAATGCTTACATTGGGAAAGTGCAAAAGAGTAATATCGAGTTTAAGAGAGAGAGGTTGTAGTGATTCAATAATTGAGTGGGGGGTGGGAGAAATGATAAAAGATTAAAGGTCTCTCATCCTATTCAAGAACGTTGTGAAAGTTGAGCCACTCCAAACATGAGAACTTTACATCATAGAGGATTTAATGAGATGCATGTGCAGAACCATGAGTTTTGCAAGGGTTACATATTCACAGAAACTATTCAGTACACTCAACTTATTTGAGGAAGGTTTCGTTAGGGAGGATTATGACATCTCCAAGTGAGATTGGGAGAGAGAAATACCAAGAATATTGAGATAAATTGAAATTTAAGTGGTGTGGTGTGAGAAAGGGGTATTTAATTGGAAGATTGGAGCGAGTTGAAATGTACAGTACAATAACAAGAGGTTCTCACCACAGCTTTCCCCACTTGAAACAACATACAACAGATGCCTCCTTACAACAACATACTCAAGGGTCCTCCCTCTTTGCCCTTCATTTCTCACCTGTCATCTCTAAACTCAAGAGAGAGAGAGAGGGAGCGAAAGTAGGAGAGAGAGAGAGAGGGAGAGAAAGTAGGAAAGAGAGAGAGAGAGGAGAATTGGGTGGAGCTTAAATAGAACTCCACCCCTTTTCAAGAAGATAATGGTGTATTCCAATAGACTTGGCATCTCTCTAGACAGAATTAATATAAACGGACCAGGAGAGCTTTAGTTAGGGACTCAAGATCGAAACAGCAAAAAGACATCTTCTCTGTACTCCATTAACATAAGACAAGAAAGGGCATACAAATCCCTTAGTATTAATAAATAAAGTAAGTTTAATTTTACTTACTGAAGTTTATTTCCTACCTTGACTGAACACCATCACGCCGCCAAGCTACCTACCACAACCAACTACAACTCCAGAGCAAGGTAATGTACCATATTCTTCGAAGAGACCAAATCAGGACTGGTAGAGAAAGATGAAGGAACCAAAGGCCATAAGGTTTTCTCTGCCCCAATCAAAGATGTGCAAGTGATATTTCAGACGCCCAGCGAGCCAATGTATCATCACGTGAGGGATGAGAAGCTGTGGGGATGAAAGGTTGTCAAATGTGGTGGAGTAATGCAGAATTGAAACATTGGCATATGTTGGATAGGGGAAGAAATTAAAGTGTTGAAAAGAAAAAAATGAGTAAATGAAAGGACAAATCCCTCAGGAAAACCACTGTTGATTGAATTTGGGGAAGAGCAGTGACCATCTACAAGAGCAACTAAAGAGAGGCCAGATAGGAAATAATGGAGGGATTAAAGGTCGCCAGTAGAACGCCCCATGATGGAAACTGTATAGGCAATCAGAGAGGAATTCAGGATGCGACACGCCAAACTTTACAATATCTCAAAACTATGATAAATAATTCAAACCCATCTGCATCTAACGTTGGTTGGAACCGATTGTTTAGAAATAGTTACCTCGACTCTGTGAACTAGTTTCTTTTTTCAGCTATGTATTGGTATACACTGTTAAATTATTTGTTTAGTTAAATAGTGTAAGTGTTGATATATTGCTTGAATCAATTAAGTTATGCAGTAGTTTTCCTGATTAATTATTATTTAGTCTTTAATTTTATATAATTCATAAAAGAGGAGCTCCACAGGAGACAGGAGCCCAACCAGACTTCAGTGAGTTAAAGATCTGTCTTTTCTATATATATTTCTACCTTACCTTACATAGCATTCAGTCTACTTCAATTATCTCTTTTAATATTTCCTTCTTCCACATATTTTGGGGTCCAACTAAAATTTGTAAATTCACCACAATAGCCCATTCTGTTTTCATATATGCTGGCAACCTTGCTCCTCCTCATTTGCTCAACATAATTCTCCTCTTTGCTCCTCTTTTCTGTTTACTACCTCGCGCCTCCTTTCGTCGTAGCCCTCCACTCTGTTCTTTCTTTTAACTTCACCTCTTCTCACTGGTTTCCTACGTCCTTTATTTTCCTCTCCTCTTGTCATCATCTCATTTGTTTTACTCTTTATTGTTTCTTTCCTCTTTTAATCACCTCTTTTCTATGTTGTCCTTTCTTGATTATTCACCTCTCTCTCTCTCTCTCTCTCCTTGGCTTACCCACTTACCCTTTACACTGTTTGTCTTACCCTCACGTCACTTCCATCAGTCTTTCCCCCTCACTACGAACTATGCTCCGTCAAACTCATTGTGTCTAGGCATCATGAACGAAATGCAAGTGTGATTCATTCAATTTTGTTCAGAAGCTTTAAAAGTCATGATAAAACGATATGACCGAATAAAAGCATGAATAAAAGCATGAACGAATGAATGAAGGTACGGAGGCACGAACGAAGGAATGTATGAGAGAATCTATGAAATCATGAAAGGAAAAGAACGAAAGCATAAACGTACGAATAAAAAAAGGAATGAGGGAAAAAATAAAGACATGAAAGGAAAAATATAAAGGAAGGAGGGAAGGGAAGCACGAATGAAGGTATGAATGATAGAGGAAATTAAGGCGTGAAAGAAAAAGGAAAAGCGTAAATGAAGGAGGGTGAAAAGTCGTAGATGTTGAGGACAGGAAACAGTGAGAGGGTAAGGGGAGAATTAGGAGACAGGGTGAGTCTGGGAATCAGGGAAACTGTTTGTCTGAATGGCAAGTAAAGGAGAAGGAGGAAGAGTAGAGTTTAGAAAAGAGGAATACAAAGGAATGCAAAGGAAGTACAGGAAACAGGAGGCCCATAGTGGTCTCTTACCTGTTTTACTACGCTAATCTAGACTACGTGTTGAAGGAAATGAGAGCATAAAAACAATTCTCCTCCCCACCCACCACTCCCACCGGTGTCTCGGTTGGAAAAACACATAGAAAATAACACCTTGTTTGTTATGAAAAATGCACAAGCAAGTTTCATAGGAATGTAGTAAAAGATCCTGAAGCCTAATTTTAACAGCTACTTACCTCTATTTAAAAAAAAGAAATCAGAACATACTGAAAACATTTTTTTTTGAAAATATTTGTAAAGTTGATGTTTAAAGGTTTCAGCTGTATTCGCTGCTACAACAGATGCCAGTAGTTTATTCCAATAGCTTACAACTCTGATATTGAAAAAAATATTTTGCAGTTCAGTGTTAAAACGTTCTCCTTTTAATTTGTAACCATTATTTCTCGTTCTAAACTGGGGATAGAGCTGGAATAAATTTTAATAATTAATGTTATCAAAACTTTTAAGAATTTTAAAAGTTTTAATTAGGTCGCCACGTGTTCTACGATTTTCAAGAGAAACATGTTGATCTTTTTTTATTTTTCCTCATGTCAAATTACAAATGCCAGTGATCATTTTAGTTGCTCTTTGTACGCTTTCCAACCTTTTAACATCTTTAGCATAACAAGGGAACCATAGTTGTACTAAGAATTTTAAATGTGGTCTAAGAAGAGATGTATATAGGTGCGTTATAACTTCTGGTGACTTATATTTGAAATACCGAGCAATAAAGCCTAAAACTACATTTGCTTTTTTACATGTTGGTAAACACTGCACACTCGTCTTGAGATCGCTACTAACTAGAACGCCCAAATGAAAGAGGAAAAGCTCTTTTACTTTTGCCAGATTTCTACCTTGTAATCTATAATTGTGTCTCATGTTGTTATTACCTACTTGCATCAACTAACATTTATCCACATTAAACTTCAACAACCATTTATCGCTCCATTCTCACACTGTTTAAATCTCCCTGAATGGCTTAACAGTCTTCGTTGCTTGTTGCAGTACCGCCAATTTTTGTGTCATTTGCAAATTTGAATATTTTCGAGATAAGTCAACATTCTAAGTCGTTTATACAGTATATGTAAAAATAATGTTGGTCCTAACACTGATCCCTGTGGCACCCCACTTACAACATCCAGCCAGTCTGTTGCTTCCCCATTAATTATGACTCATTGCTGGTGGGTTTATAGCCAATCTCCAATCTATGTGCACAACTGTTCCCCCAACCAATGTGCAATTAATTTCAATAGTAGTCGCTTATGTGGAACTGTATCAAACGCTTTCTGAAAGTGTAAAAATATAATATCGGTTGGTACTTTTCATCTGCAGTACAGCTTGAAGAGAATTAAAAAAAAAATAATAATCGACGTATATCATTAAAACTCTATAGGTGGGTAGGTGATAGAGAGGTGGAACAGCAATCACGAAGTGAATAGCTTGGAGGAATGGAGGGACAGTAAAAAAAAAAAAAAGTGGATGTCTGGGGACTGAAGGGTCCCTTATCATATTGTCTGCAACCCTGCAGTCAATACCTCATACGGGGAACGAAAGAGAAAGGTGGAAAACAGTTGAATGCAGCTGTATTCTGAAAATGACCCCCCCCCCCCCCCAGCGGGAACGGCCTTGACATGGTGGGGGGCTTGCGTGTCTCTGAGACTTGGCGAGCTAGACTAGAGGGTGCTCCGGCCCTGCTCTGCCCCAATTTCGGGGAGAGAGGGCTTCCCATGCTAGTAAGGTCACCAGTGAGAGACCAGACTAAATGGTTCCCATGCAATAGGCTGCCAGTACGAGCCAACAGCTCTGCCCACCAGAGGGACTACCCTCTAGGGGCCGTCCTGTGTTGAATGGTTGGGTGTCTAAGCCGGGAGATGTTGGGGAAGAGGGTCTCAGCGCCGTCGACGGCAAACTTTCGAGCCATCTGAGCTGCTATTTAAAACGAGTGGCCCCGTGGGGGACGAGGTACCCCACCCACAGCGACCAGCACTCGGTCCCCTCATCTGCCTGGTAGGCAGTAGCTCTTGGCTCCTGGGGCCAATCAAACAAAATTAATGATATATGGATAACTAAAAGCGCCTTTCTCTTCCTCGAGCGGTGGTCAGCCAGACTCTTGAAACGTCACTCTCTGGTCGTTGTGGTATGCAGAAGAGTACAAATAAGACAAGACCTAGCAGGTCGGGTGTTGTGTCGACAAGCCCTGTTAGCGGTTTGGACACATTAATGTTGACTAATGTGCCCCCCCCCCCCCAACAGGAACCGCCTTGACGTGGTGAGGGGGGGGGCTTGCTTGTCTCTGAGACCTGGTGAGCTATACTAGAGGGGGCTCTGGCCCCTGCTCTGCCCCGATTTCAGGGAGAGAGGGCTTTCCATGCTATTAAGGTCGCCAGTGAAAGACCAGACTAAATGGTTCCCATGCAATAGGCTGCCAGTACAAGCCAACAGTGCTGCCCTCCAGAGGGACTGCCCTCTAGGGGCCGTCCTGTGTTGGATGATAGGGTGTCTGGGCCGGGAGATGTTGGAGAAGGGGGTCTCAGCACCATCGTGGGCAAACTTTCGAGCCATTGGGGCTGCTTTTTAAAACGTGTGGCCCCGCGGAGGACGAGGTACCCTGCCCACGGCGACCAGAGATCGGTCCCCTCATCTGCCCGGTAGGTAGTAGCTCTTGGCTTTTGGCGCCAATATAACCAAATCAATGATATATGAATAACGAAAAGTTCCAATCTCTTCCTCGAGCGGTGGTTGACCAGGCCCTCGAGACGTCACCTCTGGTTGTGGTGGTATGCAGAAGGCTGCAAATAAAAGAAGACCCAGCAGGTTGGGTGTTGTGTCGACGAACCCTCCTAGCGGTTTGGACACATTAATGTTGACGAATGTACTTGCATCCCTTTCCTATGGCACTATCCACTCTATTTTGAAGTGTTTTGGAGTGGTTCTTCGTATCTGAATCACTTATGACAGTGATTGTAGATCTAATCGGTGCTTTAACCCCTTAGGACCGATCAACCGACATGTCGGTGATAAAAAAATTAATGGTTCGCTCCGAATAACCGACATGTCGACGTACTTATAAAAAACTGTAGCGAGTAGCTAGCGAGCTGGCGTTGGTAACGATGGAAAGCTAACGTCCTTGAGAAAAGGTTTGACTGTGGTAGTGGTGTCTGGCAGCTGCGTATGCCAACAAGGACCCCATCTCACCACTACATGGTGTTTTCTTATGTTTCTCGTACCTCTCTGCTGTCTACTATACTCCAGGAGAGTCTAAACAGACAAAATTACACTGAAATACGTTTATTATCATTGAAAACCACTTAGACGCATTATTTAGGTGTTTATATACATGTTTAGAGCGTACGCAGAGCGTATGAGGTTTTCTTTCATGCGTTTCAGGGGATACTATTTATTTATTTTCGGACTTTAACGCTCTGTCATACGCAAACGCGTCCCGTTTTCAGTTCCTGGTGTGTAAATTCAAGCTTTTTCATTCTGTAAGAACAAAATTTGCCTACATGAAAGTTGAAAATTGACCCCCAGAAGTCGGCTGGGGATGAAAAAAAAAAAAAAAGAAGTCGGTCCTAAGGGGTTAATACAAATGCTGCTGCCAATGCAACTGTTGAGGCAAAAGATTCTCTGTCTGTGGGTGATACTCGCTGTATGGTTCAGATGATGCGGTTCATGAATGTAGTTGACAGTGATAATGACTACTGCCCTAACATCTTCGATGATTCTGTAGAGCATGTCCCTAAGTAGTGTCGCATTACTACACCCTTTTGGTTTGTGGCTTACTACAGGAAGGGGCTCGGTAACCTCATCCATTCTTCTAGGTGTCTGGAGAAAGAAATTGGATTACTACCGCTGGGCCACATAAAAAAGTACAGTAAGGGTGTTTTAATCAGAGCCAAAAATCTTACACAGGCCATAATTCTCCTCAATCTCCCCTGTCCTTCTGATGGCATGTTTGAATCCATCAAACCCCATCGAACATTTAATTAGAGCAAGTGGCGTATATATAATGAGGACCTGTATGAATTCTCAGAAGAGGATATTCTCGCTATGTGCACAGATACTGTCCAAAGAGTATCACTTTCTATGGCTCGCATATCCCAGATCACATTAACATCAACCCCACCTCCTTTGAGGTAAAGCCTTTTGTTGAGCGTCTTTTACAGTGTTTTTGATGTTATGAGTTTGGTCATGGAAGGAGGAACTGCAACAACCGTTCCCGGTGTGGTAATTGTTCTGCTCTTGATTTTATCCTACTTCTGAGTGTCAGTCAGAGAGTTACTGCCTTTACTGCAGGGATGCTCACCCCTTACTCTCTCGCCAATGTAGGATATACCTCCTCGAGCAGGATATCCTCCACTTGATTAACACCCAATTCAACAGCATTGGTAGTACCAGACGGCAACTCAACTTCAGACGACAGAAGGATGGTTGTGTTAGAACATACGCCTCCTCCCTTCGCACTCATCATTCCAAGTCGACAACATCTAAATCGGTTGCAACACCCTCTCAACTCTCCCGAAAAAACAGTTGCTTCTTACTCTAGTGAGAATGTTTTGATGGTTTCACTACATAATAGTTTCTCTGTCTTGGAAACTGTATCAGACACTCATTCTGGTGACCCTCCAACTCAAGACAATTTTCAGGCTTTGACTAAAGGTTTCCATGTGGTAGAGGTTCATGCTGCCACACGCTCTCCAAAATGGAAACCCAAGTCAACTAAATTGCAACAAAAACGTCTTCATGGTTCTTCTGAGACACTTGAATCAATGGATGTTCCTTCTTGCAAAGCAACCGTCTCTATAGACTCATCCATATTTTCCTCTCAATCTCACCAGAAAGGTTTTCGTGGCTCTGATGAATCTCTTGATTCAACAGATGTTCCCCCTCGCAAGCTTCCTTTGGGAACATCGGAAGGGCGTGAAGTGAGTGTGGATGCCTCAGATATTGTGACTTCAAAAGATACACTTTTTCTTCCGCTTGAGCAGCGGAGTGATTCTTCCACATGTAGTATGGAAGTTGATGTATCTGCATGTTTCAGTGATACCACTGTTTTACAGGACAATACCAATTTGGTTGTTTCAAAGAATATCCCTGCTCATCTACCTTCACCTTCTTCGAACATATCAGGTGCTTCAGGGACTCGTCTACGGGTCCCAATTACTGCCCCAAATACTATTCCTCAGGTTCATTCTTCCTCTAGTGGCCCAGGATTAAACAAAACTTATCGTTTGAGTAAAACCTCAGGTCAAGGTGGAAGTGGGAAGTCCCTCCGTGAAGTTTCCCAAAAATCCGTACTAAAGTAACACTGTTCAAGGTCCTTCAGTGGAATTGCCTTGCCTTACGTGGCTCTTGGGAAGAGCTGCGCATTTTTCTCTCTAGCTTATCTCCTGCTTGTTTTTCTCTCCAAGAGATAATACTTGGGGACTACATTTCTGGCAGTTCTCCATTATACTCTGCATATTAATCCAATCTATTTGAAGGGCAGGGTCACGATGGTGGCTCTGCCATCCTAGTTCGGCGCGATGTTCCATGCAAGAGCCTGGAGCTTGACACTCCACTCCAAGCTGTTGCAGTTAAGGTTTTTATGGACCGCCCCTACACTGTGTGCAGTCTATACCTTCCTTCCAGTGTTACAGTTGAGAGGGGAGATCTCAATCGTCTTGTACAGGACCTTTCCTCTCCCTTTATTTTATTGGGTGATTTTAATGGTGGTCATCCTCTGTGGGTTGACAGTTCAGTCAATCCCAGGGGTGTTTCATTGTCTCCTTTTATTGAGGATGAGGGTTTAGGGATTTTAAATATGGGAGATGTGAGTTTTACAGCCATTGACATTTCCCCCTGCTCACCCAGTGCTCTGTTGGATTTTTCTTGGAATGTGTTGCCCGATTTAAATGGTAGTGACCACTTCCCTATACTTTTGGAAAATAACAGGTATGAACCGCAGTCTTGTCTTACTAAGTGGAAACTAGAGAAGGCTGACTGGCAGTTTTTTAGAGAGCTAACTTCTTCGGTCTTTTCTGTAGCAGATTTTAGTAGCTCTGACGAGGCTGTAACATATTTCACTGACATGCTCCACTTTGCTGCACTCAACTCTATCCCTAAAACTTCTGGCCACTTTCCCAGATGTCCTGTTCCTTAGTGGTCACCAGTCTGCACCACTGCTGTGCGGGAGAAGCGCGCTGCCTTCGTCGCAATCGTGGGGACCTAACTCTTTTAGAGGACTTCCTAGCCCGGCAAGGGCTCGGGCTAGGCGAATTTTAAAAAAGGCACAACAGCATCTTGTGTCTTCAATTAATACTAAAACCCCACTCCCACGAGTGCTCAAGAGTGTCCGTAAGATGGTGGGGAAGTTTTCTCCTAGTCCTATACCTGTTCTTAAGGTCAATGGAATTAAGATTATGTATGATTAACAGTGGCCAACACCATGGCAGGGGCATTTGCAAGAGTCTCCAGCAATGAGTCTCGACCTCTGGCTGTCAGTCATGAGTTGGGAGCCCAGGAGCCCACTGTCCTGGATTTCTCAGGGAAAGAGAATGAAAGTTATAACCATATATTCACCCTGAGAGACCTGCACTCTGCTCTCTCTCTCTCTGCAGTGACACTTCTCCTCGGCCAGACAACATCCCATAAGCAATGTCACGACACTTGGGTGAGGAGGCGATCTCATTTCTTTTAGCTTTGTATGACAGAATCTGGCTGAAGGGTGTCTTCCCTTCTGGGTGGAGGGTTGTTACTATCCTTCCTTTCCCCAAGCCGAGCAAGGAGTCTAGTGTTGCCCTCAATTACCGACCTATTGCCTTGACCTCCTGTCTCTACAAACTATTTGAGAAGATGGTGAATGGCAGACTGGTATACTTCCTGAAACGAGGTGGTTTTCTGTCTCCGTCCCAGTCTGGCTTTCGTACACACCGTTCCACTACAGACGCTCTGGTCATGCTGGAAGCTGCTGCATGTGAGGCTTTTGCAAGACATCAACACCTTGTCTGTGTATTTTTGGATATAGAGAAAGACTATGACACTACATGGCAATATGGTATCTTGCAGCAACTGCCCTCAACAGGGTGTTGCGTTAGGCTGGTTCTCATGGGTTTCGATTTTCTCCTGCCCAGACAATTGCTATGCACTTCCGCCGCATCCGAGGCGTCCACCCAGATCTGGACTTATTCATGTATGGTCGTCAGATACGTTGTCGAGGAGACTCGTTTTCTGGTCTCCATTTTGACAAACATTTGACTTCGGTACCCCACTTATGTTCACTTAAGGTCTCTCGCCTCCAGACTCTTAACCTATTGAGGGTCCTGGGCCATACGTCCTGGGGGGCTGATCGGGCCACCCTCCTCCGCCTATACCATGTTCTTATGAGGTCAAAAATTGGCTATGGGTGTGAGGTGTACTCCTCTGCCATGGATGCTCGTATCAGAGTCTTAGACCCTGTTCATCATGCTGGGGTACGTCTGGCGACCGGAGCCTTGATCTCCGTCACCAATCCTTGATGGTTCGTTGTAGGCATTGATTACATTGACTTCCTGACTCCCTTCCTGCTTGGTTGTGTCAACTGATATCATGTCTCAGTAATACGTTTCACTTCCTCCATTTTATATGCCCTCCAAGTGATTTTTACTCTCCTGCAGCCTTCTTTTACCAGTTTTAGTGATTCCTGTAGTGCCTTGCAGGCCTTGGGCAATTTTAAATCTTCCCATCCCCTGGGCTTGGCCATACTCGAGTGGCTTGTCCTCCTGGATCGTCGTTGCCGCAGAGCCATATTTTGTTGGGTCCCGGCTCATGTTGGTGTCAATGGAAATGAGTGGGCTGACGCCCTGGCTAAGGCTGCAGCCTCACGTTCTCGGCCTCCTGCCAGGTGTCATCCTGTACCTGCAGTTGACTTTTGACCCTACATAGATACTGCCGTTCGTTCCTGCTGGCAGGACAGATGGGACGCCGTCGGGGCTAACAAGCTCCGCGGCATATGCCACTGCCTGAGTTTGTAGAGCTACAGTGACCTGCCCTGCCAGTGGGAGACCACTCTTGTCCATCTCCACATTGGCCACACACTATCGACACATAAATTTTTAATGGAGAGGGCACCTCGTCCCTACTGTGATGTTTGTCTGGTCCCTCTGACAGTACAGCATCATATTGTCGAGGGTCCCAGCCTTGGTGACCTCCATCGTAGGCACCTGTCCGAGTACCGGGTGGGTGACGGTTCTTATAGTCTTACCCAGGTGATCGGGGATGAGGCTTGTAGTGTGGGAGGGAACACCCTCTCCTATGTGGAGGAAGTTGTCTTCCTTCACAAATTGTGAACTTTATGAGTTTTATGGCTATTCTTTTTTAGGTAGATAAACTTTAATGTTTCTTTCGTTTATATTTTAATTGTTTTATATATTTAACTTAAATAAGTTATTTTTAGATGATAAGGCCTTTATTCATGCTGTTTCTCCCATTCGGGGTAGTGGAGATTATTGAATGTTTACATATTTTATTAATGATGTAGATGACTATTATATTGCTGTTGCTCAAATCTACATCTCTACGAAGCGTCAAGTCATCATTGATAGAGTCAAGGCTGGTGAATTTTTGTCTCTGCCTCTCATTCTTCAAGACTCACTAGAGAGGCCTCGTAAGTTCCCCAGCTACATCCTCACCCGTTTTCCTATTGATGTTGACCCGAAACTTGCCAAGGGATACCCTGGTGTGTACTCTGCCTGTCATTTTTTCCAAGATGGTTCTCCCATTAGCCATATTGTTGTTTGTTTGGAGTCTATCCGATCCACCTCCAATTGAGATTTCCTTTGATTTCCTCCCCTGTCTTCCACCGTGTGAGGTGCGGAAACTTCATAATGACCAGCCTTGGTGCTACAGGTGCTGGGGAGTTGGGCATATCTCCCGATACTGTTCTGCCAGGCCGAAGTGTGCATGGTGTGCCACCGACCATAGTTCCAAGACGTGTCCTGTCAGGGGTGTACCATCATGTCCTGCTGCCTCCACCTCTAAGCCTTCACCTCCTGAGGATACATCTCGATGGAAGTGTCCACGATGCCTTCAGCCAGGGGTTAATATGGGGCATGGATGTACTCGACGTCAGGTCCAGGCTCGTGCCTCTACTATTGCGCCGTCTCCACCACCGCCACCATCACCTCCCCAGTCTGCTCCTCCCACCAGCTCTGCCTCATCTCCGGACCTGGCCCTCCGCAAGTCTGTTGCTACCCTCATGGCACGCTGTACGGCCCACAAGAACCGCTGTTTTGCTCTTGAAGCTCTTTTCGTAATGTGTGTATGGTTGTAATCATTGGATTTTCATGGGTCCTGCCTACCCTTATGTATTGTTGTCTGCTTGTTAATTGACGCCACGGCGCAATGAATTAAAAAAAAAAAAAAAACTCTTGCCCTGATGTTAGAGTATTAAAATAAGATCTTTGTTGACCGCTGTCATTCTCTGCCTATCAGCGAGGCCTCACCAAGAACGGTGAACAAAGGGGCAGAGTAAACCAACGGTAGGCACGGCATCAAGTAATGCAAATATTGGAAGAAAAGTATATTTTGATATGTTTTGTAAATACCGTCAAAGGTACTGTATCGTACAGGCACGTCCAATAGTCTTGCAACATATAAGAATGAGACGGTCTGATGCGAAGCTATAGCTTATGGTGTCTGTATATTGGTGCAAAGATTCACTCAAACGGCTCACTTGGTACAGGACTTATGATCCTGACTTTACACTAGAGAAAGAACACCATGTATTGATGGTAAATTGATGAAATATATTCTACACAAAGGAAAGTGAGGACCAAAATCAAGAGCCCGCCAATTGTCCTCACTTGCAAAAGAGGGAGTGAAAAAGGTCCAAAATCATGTTTTACTGTAGTTCGAAATACAAAGATACATTACGACGACGGTGCAATCTGTTATCTTCCTCCTTGTTGTGGCCAGCAATAGAACCAGAGTGACGAAATGTAGGGCGTGTACTTAATTTGTTTTGTCACTTCTCTCACTTTGTCCATTAATAACCTATCAAAACCTATCATAATAGTATCCAAGGAGATTTACCGCACTCTTCTGTCTCCTCCCCTTTACACTTGTACAAATGAACGATTGTAAGGGTGGTATTATTAAACCTTATCTTAGACGAATAAACTCTTCGTTGCTCACTTCCTAGTTTTTTGCCATATGAATTTTGCAAGGAAGAGAAAACTGTTCGTCGAAATATAAGTTTAATACTACCACCAAAGCCGATTTCCAGTATTCCTGTACTCTGTTTTCCTTCCATGCCAATGTACACATCTGGCATAAACATCCAATCACTACTTCTCCCCTTCACCTCAACATTTCGCCTCACATTCCATCAATCTCTGATTTGGTGTTTACCTAAACTTAGTTTTCATCCTTCTCTTTAACTTAGTATACATGGTTTCATTTGCATTAATGGGAGACCCTTTTGTTGGTGAATTGAAAGGGCTCTGATTCCTCCAAACTATGCCATAAAACACGTTCCCTATTTGTACAATTGCGTAAGGGAATTTCTTTACCCCCAATTGGATCCTTCTTACCCGAGCTCACACTTTGGTCTAGTAATTGAAGAGTTATGAAAGAATGATAGTAACACATCTGTTGACAAAGGTGATTGGTAGATAAGTTGTCAGAGAATTCTAATCATAATGTAACATAATGGTTAAGCAAGAGAGAATAATGGACAACTAAATTTGTGTGCTAGAGTATAAAGGGACACGATGGGGGCAAAAAAAAAAAAAAAAAACTCCCTTCCGCAACTATACCAATGAAGATGTCTGTTATCTGGCATAGTTAGGAGGAATCAGTACCCTTTCAATTTCCCAACAAGACAGTTTCCTTAAACTAATATCAGTTTCATATAACACTAGCATACGGTGAATAAAACCCACTCTTTCTTGTCGACGAACAAGAGTAGGTTTTATTCACCTTATTTGATAATCACGCCAGTGTGATTTCACTACTAACACTATCATTATATTATATTTTATTAAACATTTGTATTTTAATGGGCTCTTGTCAAAATGTTCATGCTGTCAGATTTACTCGTAAATGTTCCTCTGTACTTTGTGTACAGTTTTCAAGTCTTTGTTTATTCCTATATTTTATATTTCAGTCTCTCAGTACCTTGTTTTTTTTTCTTATATGCTAGAGCTAAAATTTAATTGTATAGTGATCCGTGTCATCGTTTATTTGCGGACATATCAAACAGTGACACCTGAAACGTGGCCTCTCACTGAGCATAGGGAAGGATCAGAAGTTGTGTGTAAAGGCGTGTCCAATTTTATGCTTCATAAGGGGCCCATTTGAAGTATGTATGTTTCATTATGTCCGCAACTGTACATTATAATTGCAATGTATTCGGTGTCCCTTTTCTGTATCGCTCACAAGTTCAAATAATGAGTAATGGTCCTGAGAGCGTTGAGATGATCACATATTTTTGTAATAATTACTAACTTTCCAATTAAATTATCTCATTTAATTGTCCTTGTCAATATGTTATATACTATTCTGTCACTCCATCTTCCTTGCTACTCTTAACGACTACTATCACTGTATTTATGCATATCTGTATCGAGACCAGCAGACCTCCTCCGATTCATAACTTTCTTTCTCTCATGCCTTGAGATTCATCTATATCAAACTCTCCCTTCCCCTCGCCCTCTTCTCTTGCTTCATTAAGTTTTCCTTACTGTGCTTCCCACAATTACTCGTTTCCACCTCCTCCTCCTCCACATCATCCTCCATTCAGGTCTTACTCTTCCAGTTATCTTTTACTTACAGAAGATACCCTCCTCTTCCTTTTCCTTATCTTCCTATACCTTTCTGCCAGTGTCCTCATTCTCATACATATTCTCCTTCCATCCTGTCCACTTAATATTTCCATCTTGAATTGCTCACGGTAACCCTCCTCTTTATATATACAGTACGTCGTTTATCAGACGGGTGCCCGTAGGGGATATTGCCTGTAGTGAGGTGGGCAATACTTGTAAGGGTTTTGGCGCCCCTTCGGCCCCAGTCACTCCCTTTAAGTTCTTCAGCTGTCCCTATTTTCTTACTATTTCTTTCCTGCTTGCTGTCTCAGCTCTCTACCACCTATTTCTGCCGGTATATGACCTCGCTGTTGCGGTGCCAAATATCAACCGATCTTTAATCGCTTATCAGACGTTCTTTCTTCCTTCCACCACATGGAACCCAGAAGTCATTATTATTTAAGGGAGAAATTGACTACTAGTTAATTGGAGACTGCGCTAAGAAACAAGCTTACTCTACCGAAGAGCTGTATTTTGTGAACATTTTGGAGAAAGCTGCACAGCCATGAACATGTAAATCATTAAGGACCCAAACCAAACTCCTCAAACATGCCAACCTCCACAGATACCCTCACTCCTCCACGGCTCTCAATACAGTTGCGATGCAATTTTGGCTTCTTCGTGGCGTAAATCCTGAACCGGACTTGCATATCAAAAATAGACTAATATCTTGTGTGGATGACACTAAGTACAGCTCCGGACAGATCAAGGGTCCACACTTCTTCCACCAGCGACTTGGATCAGCGGATCTGGTATCACTGGCAGGTGGAGGGGTGGAGGGGAGAAATGTGGGCGGTGTTATATAGGGGGTAATGTTGGAGTGTTTACCACGTATCGTTACCAGTGTTGAACATCCAGAAATTTGAATCCCGAACCACTTGTGATCATGGATGTGAACCACTCACTGGAAGGTGGTAGGAGGAGTTGGGTTGGGGAGAGGGGGTAAAGCTTCACCAGTGATCGAGTAGTAGTATTATAGATGGAGAGAATTATTGGATCAAGTAGCTAAAGGTTATAAAAGAACAAAGCCATTATTATGTGTTCTTCTGTAATCTAAATCCAACTCTGATGCTACATTCCATGGGATATTCTTTATTATTTGAAATGAATCCAGATTTTACGTAATACAATTCAAAACACGATACCAGTTTTTGATGACTAATATATCAAGCCATGCACCACTTAGTGTTGAAATAAATTTCAAGTAAATCCTTTATCGCTACCCTGTATCATTCACGACATTTTCTAAGAAACTTTTATTGTGTAACTGGTTACCAAAGGATAGTAATTATATAGAGTAAGATCTTAACTACCCAATAACTAGTCCATCTGTTCTCCCCCACCCCGTCCTCCTTTATTCCATTCGCTGTTTCCTCTCCCTGACTCCCAGCATTCCTTTACTCTCCATCTTACCACCACCTCCACCATCATTCTGTGTGTTGCTGCATAATCTGTTAATGCGCAAACAAGACCAGAATAGAAATAAAAGTTATATTTGGTATGCAAATACAATCCGTTATATATGACGAATATATTTATTACCCTTATTTATTTATCTGAGGTCAACATCTAGGCCAGCCATTCAGACGCCGGTGTTAGTGAACCAATCACAAGATTTAGAGGATATTGTGTCAGCACTAATGTTATTACTAATTAAAACAGGGAAAAATTGAAATCAGACATTTATTGGTTATTGTTTACATGACTTGTCAGTTTAGGTGAAAGCTCCACAAGTCCTCGTCACGAAGCCTTCCACACCCATAACCTAACTGGGACTGTAGGCACCACACTGTAAATGGTGAACACGTTATATGTATAGTTGTTGTTATTAATTGGTGTCAGACAATTATAATAACTGTTACTTAATATAACCTGAAGTTTTTACTTCGACCTCACGTTTGCATTAAGCATGTGTAATGTTTTTTTTTATTATAATCACCTAGATATGTATTGCTTTAGACCCTTAGCCACGATGAGATACAGTGTATACACTATTTATATTCGGTACACTTCTATGAACACATTAAGGCTTGAAATACTGTAGATTACATATTTCATTATCTTAACTCATCAATTTGTTGCTAGTATCGTGTCCAGCCACCCTCCTTCTCAGTGACAACAAACTTTTCAGGTTCCATGTGATTCAGTGTGGGCTGGTTACTCCCTTGAAACAGTAGCACCGAGGCAGATGCATCTTTGTTGTGCAATAAATGTTAATTTGTTTATATTGTTTTCATTATCTTTGGCTATCATTATCATGCTGAGAACATAATTCTGTAGTTGAGCATAAAACATTGTTTTCAGTAGCATATAGAGAGATTAATGAGAATCTCGTTGACCACCATTACTATCCTTGTGGTCCTTATTGTGTCATATGTTCTGCACAGTAATGCTGGACGTATTTTAAAGTAAGTTAATATATCTAAATATAGATTTTGATAAAAATTGCCCATAAGTAACTTAAAAAAGAGAGATAAAATATATTTCTCTCTCCTGCAAAATGGTTTAACAAGTTAATATTCTGACTAGCAACAGACTGGCTAATGACAATGCATGAAACCTATAGTCCTTCTGTTTTAAGAAGGCGAAATGCTGTGGCTGGGATTATCCCGTCAAGAATGCGCATCTGCCAACACTTTTGTTCTAAATAACTATTATCATATCCTTCGCTATGAATTTCTAGTTGTTTTGTAAATCCACAGAATACAAAGAACCAAAACGGTATTAACCATATTATCCCAGCCACAGCATTTCGCTTGCATAAATTTGAAGGACTATAGGTGATAAGGGAGAAAGGCCTATGTCATTAAAACTTTGAAAAAACGAATGAGAAGGTTAAAAATATGAGAAAGAAAAGATAAAGAATACTAAAGAAGGCAAGGAAGGAAAGGGGAGTGAGAGAGAGAGAGAGAGAGAGAAGACAGGGGAGAGGAGGTTGGGTGAGGTTGCCAGTAACTTGAAAGATATAGGTATAAGTTTATTTATTTTACGGCGATAAAAGGTGATAAAGAGGGGGACTGCCAGCATGAGGGGCGAAAAGAATACAGGGAGAGCTGAAGACAGAAAAGGGATTGTCTCGGCTCCGTTATTTGTTGCTTAATATCCAAAGGATAATAATCTGTAACTCTCTACGGGGGTGAACAATAGACAGTGTCTTTATTTAATAGATCAAATGCAATATGATGAAGCAGATATTCTAATTATTTTTATTTTTTTTTCAACTACTCACCCTCATCTGTCCTATACACGTCTGATGCCCTACCCATATGGCCAGGATAGTTCAAGAATGGTTTGCTGCTCATGATAATTTGCAGGTGATAGATTGGTCTAGTTAGAACTTTGATTTGAACCCCATAGAAAATCTATGGGGTTCTGTCGTTAACACGTGGGAGCCGGAACGAGAGAGAACCACGGCAGAGTTGTTACGGCACACTAGAGCACAGCGGGAGATTTTTCGGGGAAAACCCGATATAGTGAGGAGGCATGGTGCCTCAATGTCCGAGCGACTGCAGGCTGTCATTGAGAAGGAGGGTGGCTGGACACGATACTAGCAACAAATTGATGAGTAAGATAATGAAATATGTAATCTACAGTATTTCAAGCCTTAATGTGTTCATAGAAGTGTACTGAATACAAATAGTGTATACACTGTATCTCATCGTGGCTAAGGGTCTAAAGCAATAGAGGAGGTGTCCTTCACTGTGGATGAAGCGAGGAAGGGCGTGGAGGCTACCAACGTAGCCGGACCTGATAGTGGGCAGGTCCTAGGCTCACTCCATGCCCGTGGGAGGAGGACGGCCAATGTCCAACCACCGCATCGATGTCAGCATCAGGCAGACATCGTCACCGTCTGCACCAGGACTGCTGTTGTTAGCTGCAGTAGGGCTAGGTCGTCCCTCTGACCTCCTCCTGGACATAATTAGGAGAATTGGCTTACCACCAATAGCCATTTACCCTGATCTACAACTACCCACCACCACCAAGAAACGCTGCAGCAAGCTTGCACAACGGGAGAGGAGCAAAGCGGACGCGCCACCACCACCCCCATCAACGGTTGATGCTGTCTCGCCCACTCAACCGGGTGAATAGTGGGAAGGCACCAACACCACCACCTGCACCTTCCCAGCAGGACCCCGAGACGGAGGACTCAGACACCAGCTCCTGCTCCACCTCAACCATAACCAAAGACAACTCCACCGATGACAACATGGGCCTGGAATACGGGGGGGGGGGGGGTCACAGACAGCCAGGAAGTGGAAGAGGAGAAAGATGGATAGCCAGTCACCGCTACCACCATCTGTTGTCACCACAGAGTGGTGGATGACCGTCTCCCCTTGCCTCAACCTCTTTTCTCAATACAGCTAACACTACAGGGACCCTGATGTCTTCCAGGTTCAGGTGTGGACAAGCAAAGTAACACTGTCAGCTTGTCCACTCTCCAAAGGGTCATCACCACCAACCTCCTGCCAACCAACCTCCACCACAAAAACCAATAAGAAGTAGTAGTCTCATAGACACCACAAGAGAATACTCACAGATGATACACAGCACACATTTCTCCACACGTACACTTCTCAATATACACACATTATATCACTCTATAATTTTATTGCCTTAATTACCACTACAAAGTTGATAGGCGTTAAATCCAAAAAACAAACAAACAAACGAAAACTCATCAGCCATGGACCAGTCAACACCTTCAAACAACACCACCAACTCCCCTGCTGATCGTCTGTCTGGCAGGGTGAAGTGGTTTAACCACTTAAAGGGCAATGGCTTCGTTACGAACAATACCCAACGTAGCCGGACATGATGGTGGGCAGGTCCTAGGCTTACTCCATGCCCAAACACCGCAGCGACGGCAGCAGCAGGTAGACATCGTCACCGTCTGCACCAAGACTGCTGTTGCATTAGCTGCAGAAGGGCTGGGTCATCTTTCTGACCTCCTCCTAGACATCTTCAGGAGAAATGTCTTGCCATCAGTAGCCATTTTTCCTGATCTACAGCCACCCACCACCACAGCAACCACAACCACCACCACCAAGAAACGAGGTAGCAGGCCTGCACGATGGAGGAGGAGCAGAGTGGAAGCGCCACCACAGCCACCTCCGGTTAATGCTGCCTCGCCCATTCAACCAGGTGAACAGCGGGAAGGCACCACCACCTGATCCTTCCCAACTGGACTCCGAAACGGAGGAGGACACTTAGGACCTCGAGACCAGTCCCTGCTCTGCCTCCTCCACCAGCACCATGAGAGAGGACACCGCTGACAACATGGACCTGGAAGATGAAGGGGAATGGCAGACAGTGAAAAAGAGGAAGAGAAGGAGGTAGACTGAGAGCCCACCGACCAACCCACCACCCACAGTCACCTTGGACTGGTGGATGTACGGCTCTCTTCGCCTCGACCTTTTTCACCAACACATCTCCCGTTGCCAAGACCCCGACATATTCCAGATCAGGGATCTTGCTCACCAAGCAGTCTTTACTTCTTGCCTTCCCTAAACCTTTAAAAGAGAATACTTCAAAGGAGAATGGGCATAGACACTTTTGAGAAAATGTAAGGCAAAAAAACAGACTGCTTATAGTAGCTGCTGCTACACACCCTTCCTGGCATTGCCTCAGTTTTTACAGCAGAACTGGCAACAATTTTACTAGCCCTTCAGATCATTTTTACTCTTCCTCAACCTGACTTTGATATTTTTGTAACCCTTATAGTGCACTTTCTGAACTGGAGTCTTTTAGTTTTCCTCATACTTGTGTTTTATCTATTTTAGAGTGGCTGTTAATATTCAAGTGTCGTGGGCATCAAGGTTTTGTTGGGTCCCCGCCCATGTGGGTGTGTCGGGGAATGAGCGAGCGGATAGACTGGCTAAGGCAGTGACATCTAATAGTGTCCTTCCTGGGCAAAGTCTTCCTGCTTCTGGCTTGCTCTCCTTCATCAATCTTTGTGCCTGAAGGTGTTGGCAACAACGATGGGATGCGATAGCATCAGATAAAATGAGCTCGCTCTCCTATTCCGGGCTGAGTCGTAAGTGGCCGTCTTCGTATTGGCCACACCAAGTTCTCGCACGGTTTTTAATGGACGAGTCTAACCTCCCCCCCTAAACGTGATTATTGTTTAGTCACACTGACTGTTTCGCATGTGCTGGTTGAGTGTCCCAGCCATAGGGATCTTCGCTACCAGATTCTCTTTGAGTACTGGGAAGTAGATGGTTCATTTCAGATGGCAGCGGTACTCGGGAAAGAACTATGTTTCGGGATTGGTATTTTACTGGCATCAGGCTATTTGAATAAATTATGAGTTTTAATTATGCATCCTTTTAATCATATTGCTGCTCCCTTTGGGGAGTAAATTCTGTTATATATAAGCATAAATTTTATAAATGACCATGTTATAAAATGTTAGTATTTTGCTCAGCGGTATATGACCCTGGCTGTTGCGCCGCCACATGCTACAGCATCAAGCAATCAATCACTCCCCCACCCTCTTTCAGTTGCCCCTGTATTGTGTGAACTACTTTTGGTCTTGTGATTTAGTAAAGAAGAATCATTGGGTAGCCCAATACACGAAGCTGCCTTCATAGACCAAAGATTAATGGACAGGTAGAAATATTGGGCCATCATAATACAGGATGTGTATATTCCTACATATTCAATATGAATTCTCAAAGTACTTGTGCGTGAAAAATCGTCGGTGTTTCAAAGCTTGCGTAGCACTACAATTGGGAATACAATATGCGAAGTTGCTTATGTATAACCAATACAAAGACAGAAAACACATTTAAAAACTCACTGGCCTTTAACAATTGTTCTTTGTGGGTATTATTTAATATCGTGAACGATTATAAAGTCAGTAAACGTAAACACAAAACACACAGGAAAGTGATGCATTAACATCTTATGTTTAAACTTCGCCATAAACTGTGTACTAAGGTATTCTTCCGTGATAATTCCTTTTGTATACTGTTGTGAGGACAGAGCGTATTTTCAAACAGTTCAGTCAGTGTTGGAAAAAGAAAAAGCAGAAAAAGTTACAAAATATTTTAGGGGAAAATTTTTGTTTTTTATTGCATACGTTTTTCCTGTACAATTTTTTGTCCTTTTGTTAGTATGCGCTCTATACTCCTACCAATCATTTTACTTGTTCCATTTGGAAAGTTGGTGAAAACATTTCATTCGGAAATCTCGTACAGTATATAGATGAAATGACATGCAAATATAATTATAAACTTATGGACGAAGTTCGTTGCATGCAATTAATTTTACACGAATTTATGTAAGTGGTTACTATACTTCACAGTTTTTTAAAACAGAAATTATGTCCAAAAACTATTCCCAGTTTGAGAAATAAACTTCATACTGAGAGTAATGACGTAATAGAAAATATCACAATGTGTCAAACGAAATATAAAATCATAGGAAAATTAAGCTGCATGCATCTTCTTTAATATTTGGAATGACCTGCGAGCAAACGCAGTATAATGTAAAACAATAGAACATTTAAGGTAACCTCTAGACAAAATAATATTTCGCATTATTTACTATGATTAATACACATCAAATTGATTCTCTGAGTTGGCTGAACGAGTACTCTACTTTGTTTCATTTTCAAGATGTAAAATAAGTTCCCCTTTTTCATTCCTGTTCTGAATAAGTAGCTTAGATCGAAACAGCCTCGGAATATTCTAATATAGGTCTGCTGCTGTTTTATTTTCCTTGTATTGTGATTGTTTATACAATCCATTTCACTGTGTACTCTGTGTAACGCAAGCCTAATTTGCCATTCTTTTTGTAGTACAAATGTGCAAGTAGCCTAATATTGTTCCCACGAGTGGTGAAATATCTAGCCGTCAAGTCGACGCCCGACCTGATATCATCCACGCTAACACTCCCTTCCCCCCTGTTCCCCCTATCTGTTATAGGGACGTATCCCTAACGTCCGCATCGAGTGCATAAAAACGCTTGTATAAACTCGTAGGGCTTAGACACTATGGAGAACTGGTAGCATGTGGCAGTGCTTGGTGCAGAGAGAGAAGGCTTTTGGTTACGTCCGTTGTACTGTACATATCCTGTCTAGTTAAGTACTGTGGTATAATTTCTCCTTGCACATATTTCTATTTGTAAACCCATCCAAGTTAATTTAATTGTATTTAAGTGTTAAATAAGTAAAGTAACTAAGGAATTTCTATCAGTATTAAAGTAACTTGTTTCACTCTGTCATAACTCAGAACTATAACTGTTGAGTAAGTAAGTAAAGTCTCATTATTATAATTACCGTGTTATTATTTGAATTATTCTTTTCAGTGGTGTATTTGGTTATTAATATTGCATTATTATTATTATTATTATTATTGCTGTGTAATTTCTTGTAGTTTAACCCCCCCAGCCAAGATGGCGACGAAGGAGCTCACGGTTAACCTGCTCCGCATGTAACATTTAATTTCAGGCGTCTCAACAAAACTGAGTGACTGAGTCTGTGCCGAAACATCTACTATCGCCTTGACGTCCAATAAAACGTGTCAAACCTCAGCAGTGACAATGTGTGCAAACTAAACCGATCCTGTGATATAAAAGTGACTGCTATCAACATAAACAAACATGGCGACGGACGACACCCCACCAACGCTGCAGGTCTGTGACACATCTGAACCCTCTCGAGTTAATTCTCTCCTCGTGAACCCTACTAGACACTCTTTGAACAATTAAACTAAAGGAGAACTTCAAAAACACTGTCGCGACCTAGGTCATAGTAAAATATGGGTAACAAAAGACAAACTCATAGACATAATACTCGGCCACGAAAAGTAAACACTGAATCAAAACCAAAATTAGTATAGTGAAACCTCACCCGAACTATCGTTGAACAGGGAAGCAGCGAGTTTTCAGCAACTAGTAAACGGCATGGACGCATTGAAGGACAAACTCGCCACGAAAGATCTTGAAATCGAATTAATTAACCAAGAAATCAGGACTGCCTACTCAATCACTGACCAACAGCAGCATAAAATCGCGGCGCTGGAGAAACGCATGGAACGTGACCCTGAAGCAATGGTGAATAACCTACTGACCCCCAACAACAACGTCGGAATAAGCGGATCTCGGTGATTGAGAGGCAGCAGGCAAGAGGCATTCAGGCCTCTCAGGCAACATCAATACAAGAGACCACCCCATAAGTTGACGAAAACAACGAAACAGCACCCCACCCTACATACCCTCGACATCTTACTACGAGATCCCAACGGCCCAGAACAGCACCTTACTTCTCTGTGACAACAACATTGAACAGGTATTAACAAAAGATTTGACTGATAATTGTTCTATTAGGACCCTGAGAGAAGCTAATGTAAACCTAATCAGATGCTGGGTATCGGAAAAACTCAGTTGGGCACCCTCCACTTGTATCTTATACTGTGGATTATCTTCTTGAGAAATGTAACACCCCTATTTTATATATATATATATAGTTATTTGGAGTATTTACGGGTGATAGGGTAGGAATTTCATATAAGATTGTACGGAGTAGCCAGGCCGAGATTATCAATGACGATGATAATCTCGGTGGTGGGCTTCTTCTGAAAATGTTACATATGATGAACAGTACAAATAATGTTTATAGTTAGAGGTTATAGATGAACAATAAAAATAGTTATTATAGTTAGGTAAATAGGTGAAATTGTGGAATAATCAAAACCATAGGTGAGTTTATTAGGGCTGGAAAATACTTGTTAATTAAGAGGTGAATGAAGAATATTAATTGGAGTACAGGGAATAACCTGCAATTATAATTCATAATTACGAACCTAACGCTCCTATGATGGTACCTGTATTTTAACAGTATCTTACTTAGAAGAATTATTTTAGTAAGATGGGCTCTTAGGGTTTAGCTAGGATGGTCCATTTTCTATGTAGCATAGCAATACATGCCATATATATATATATATGTAATACCACAATATAATACTTGAACAGAGGAAGAAGACACCGTATTTGAGTACAGGAATATATGTGTAAATTATAATATGTAACTGAATATACACCAGTAATGGTGGAACTGATAAGAATGCCATAATTAGCAATACGAAGGACTACTTTGCTTGAAGGGGGGGGGAGAAGGGAGCAGGCTAGGCTGTCCCTTCCTGGTTCTACTTCCGGCTTTTGGTGTGACAGGTAAGAGCTGAAGCTCGTTGGTTCCCCTTAATTATATGGTATTGTGAATATTATGAATGGTGAATTAGTTAGTCCAGTGATTGAATTTAAATAACCGAAGAATATTGTGTGTTATCGTAAGGACATAGTACTAATGTATATTTGTTTTGCTCATTCTACTTCCAGCTTTTGGTGTGACAGCTGGGAGAAGCAGCCATTTATTAGTAGCAAACCCTTGAGCAACTTGACACCCATGTGGTGAATAATATTAATAATAATTACTGGCAATTCACAATCCGAATAATGTTATTACAATTAACAATTGCAAATTACAAGTGGCAATTGGCAATTGACAATTACGGATGGCAATTAACTGTTACAAATGGCAATTTACAATTCAAGTAAAAGAATTAGAATATCGATGTTTAGGATGTGAGTTTTTTTTAAATATCGTGATCATTGTTTTTATATGTGGATTTAAGTGCGTTTAGATCTCTGTCAAAGTCAGCGAGATACTGAATACTTCATATCATGATTTTGACAGAACGGGGATTAGGAACTATTAACAAGGGAGGGGGGTAATATAATAGTATTATATTATTATTGTATTTACATTTATGTCTTTTCCCGCAATATAATTGTAAATAAACTGGTTTACAATTAGTTGAGTATTTCTGTTACCGATATAGATATTAATTCTCAATTCACGTCACTGATCATACCCCTGTTAAAATTGTAGTTTGGGTTGCTTACTTGCGCGCCTAAATAAGCTAACACAAAGCTACCCTTCCGGTGTGTGTTCACTTGATTCCCCTTGTCAACTTGGTCTGGTGGTGGCTGCGTATACCTATAGTACTGAGGGAGGACTGGACTTGTCCTGTTCCTCATCAGTCTCTTATTTTTTTTTTTCCAGACCAGGTTGATCCAGCTTTAGGATAGAGTAGTAGTGTAGTATTCTGTATCTCAGTATGCAGCAGGGTATACCAAACTCCACAAAATCAACATGTGTTTATTGGTGAGGGGTGAAGTACATACAAGTACAGTATAGGTACACAGTAACTGGAACAAGGTATTACTCATAGAGGAGTATAAGTTGGTGAGTGTGAGCCGGTTGGCTAGTCTTCCAGTAGGAGTTGGTGAGTGTGAGCCGGTTGGCTAGTCTGCTGTTGTCCTCTCTGCTGCTGGAGTTGTTCTACCCTTTCCTCGGTTGTCTGTCCCAATTTATATCGTAGGACAGTGGGCGGAGCTAGTAATCTTAGTAATTAAATCTAGGCCTAGCCAATGGTATGAGTTGGGAGGCGTAGCTTATCCAGGTATTCTAAAAGGTTGTTTCTGGGTGCAGCTTCCTGTGTCTACACACCTGATCTGAGCTGAGGTGAAGTGAGTGGTAATCCATTCATGGGGGAAACCCTTTCTACCTGTGACCTGACCTGACCCGTGTGTGTGACTACCTGCCACTCCTTTGTGTATGTGTGTGTGTATGTGAATGCGCACCACAGTAGCATACACTGGTGGCGTTTTGTTTTGTTTTGGGCAGTGGGTTTTGAGTTCCTCCCAATTTAGATTAAATTGGCAATTAATAAACTATATAATTAAGGGAAATATCCCCTTTACACTGATGCCAATAACAGGGGAACAAAAATCTTCCTTTACAAAAACGAACCACGGGAGCAATTATAGACGATATGAGTGCCCTTGTTCGTGAGCTAAAGAGGAAAAATGAAGCAATGAAAATTTATGTTTGTGAACTTGTCCCCAATCTGAACACAGGCATATTGCAAGCAAATATTAATTACCTTAAACGACAATATCATGAAAAGGAGTGAAGCTAATGAACTCCCAATTGTAAAAACTGACCAAGCCTTCAGACTGGCGACAGGTAAGATTGATGACATGTGATTCTCATCAAACAATGAATATTCAGCAGACATTCTAAACAGGTTTGGTACACTTAGAATATTACGAATCATAGCCAAGCAAAATTTCCTGTATACAACATATGTATTATACATTTAATACCATAACCAAATACTCTTAGCTTTGTTAACGTCAGGTCCGCAGTAAAATGTATATAGTGTTAACTTGTTTTGACATTAAATCATTGGGAACTATTCACCGCATCTCTCTCTTCCTTGAGCACTTCAACAAGAGAGTTATAGACACTAGCACTTCTACATAAAGAGAGTTATAGACACTAGCCCCTTTAGGCTGAGAAGTTGTAGTGGAGAAACCCTGACAGTGGCCCTTACACAGGAGTCTTTCTTTAGGTAGCAGCACAACTTATAGCTGGTGGCTACAACACTCACCACCCACCAACAAGATTAGCTCCCGGTAGTCTGCCACAGACCAGGATAGGTTGTTAGGTCAGGTCAGGTCGGTTCTAAAGCAAATTAACACTATTTGTGCTACCTAAAAATTGGAAAACCCAAGCCAACTTCTGCCAAAAGCTGGGTGATGGGGTATGGCCAAAATAGGATATTTTCTCAATAAATGGATGTTAAAATCGAACGAATTACATAAAAACTATAGGAAAAACTATGTTTTGTCAGAAAATTTTACACGTGTGCAACTCAGAAAATTTACAGTTATTTTGTCCAATACTGTACTCAAGACTGAAAAATTCCATTGTTATAATTTACTATACTGTATCGGTAATTTATTTATTATAATTTATCTTACAGTACAGGTAATATTATATAACTTTGTAATTATATGTGTATTGTAGCTAGGCAGTATATATTATTTATGTACTATAGATATACAGTATATACTACATATGTGTAGGCTATATAACCACCAGTGCATGTACACTCACGAGCACTAATATCTGCTCAGGGTTTGGTCCTTCCTTCCACCCCCTACCCTGGACAGAGGGAAGAGGGGGATCGGAGCTGGGGGAGAGAGTCTACCCCGCCTGCATATTATCCAAGTCTGGAAGGGTATATGTCAGTGCTTGATTTGGTTAGGTTAAGGTTAGGTCCAGTTTAGGTTAGGTTAAGTTGACAGTAGGTAAAATAAGCTGGGAAAGAGAATGAAACTATTTCAAATATTATCCCATGGTTGGTTTTATCGTTATAATTGTTGCGGTTATTTTGCGAAATCGGTGATTTTGCAAAATTCCCGGTCATTTTGCAAATATACCAAAATCGTGGTATGTTTGCAAAATCACCTTAATCGTGTGGTTACTTTGCAAAAAAACACACAAAAAGGTTATTTTGCAAAAATGTCAGGTTACTTTGCAAAAAAACATGATAACCGGGTGTTTTGCAAAATCCCCCATAATTTAGTATGTCACTTTGCAAAATAACAAAATATATAACCACAGCAACTGGCAGTTAGTTCTCAGTCGGGCATTAGTGAAGGTTCTTTCATTCGCTGGTTCACGCTTCTGCTTACAAGGAGTGAACTGATTTCTTTGAAAGGGCTAACAAAGACGTTGAAGCAATACTTGCCTGCTGGCAAAAAGATTATAACACAACAAAATGGTCTGAGGGACTGCGCTTCGTGCAATGGCAGAAGAACACACGGTTTCACAGAGGAATTGGGAGAACACCCTATGAAGCAATGTTTGGCCAGAAATCTCATCTTGGCGTTACTGCAACGAATTTACCGGAGGACGTAGTGGATGGATTAGAGACGGAGGAGCAGCTCGCTGAAGCATTAGCAGCTGATAACATTCAGGACAGCACAACTTCCATGTGCAAGGACTGTGGAGGTCCTTGCTCTATGGATGATGATATCTGCCATCTCTGTGAACGAAAGCTGGGGATTCAAGCTGAACGAGAAGGAGCTAGAAGAAAGCAACACAGTCAAGCAGAGAAAATGCAGCTGGTGTCAACTATGCGTTTCAAGAAAGCGGAGGTCGGTGACAGTGTAATGGTTCCGATCCCTCTTGTTGATCGTGGGCGCGCAGAATTCCCTAATGCGAAGGCTGTTGTACTTCAAGTGGATGACAGTGGGACATGCAAACTTGGAACGAGGCACGGGATTTTGAAACAACTTTACTCGAGAAATCAGTTCACTCCTTGTGAGCAGCAGTTCCTGTCAATTGATGATGTGCCCCAGGAAAAAGAGATAAGCTTACGTGAAGTAGCAAATGCAGATTCTGTGGGCCATGGACAAGGATTTATAAAGTGTACCTGCTCTATGTCTTGTAATAACAACAGATGTAAGTGTTTTAAAAATCAGAATGTCTGCAACAGCCGATGCAAATGTGGTTCTTCATGTAAAAACAAGTAAACTTTAATAATTCTAAATTGCTTCTTTATCTTTGTATTAAAATTTGTTTATTCTTCTATAGTAATGTCAACTATTTTGGTAAAGTACTTGAATACTTGATATAAAACAATATTTATTTATTGAAATAAAATAAAAATGGTCAACGTCTACACTTTATCATCCAAAATGAAAGAACCTTTACTGATGCCCGACAGAGAACTGCCTCACCAGTTACAACACACACACACACACACACACACACACACACACTAAACTACATACTTCACTAATGCCCGACTGAGAACTAACTGTCTCACCAGTTACACCAGCCAGTTGCTGTGGTTATATATTTTGTTATTTTGCAAAATGACATACTAAATTATGGGGGATTTTGCAAAACACCCGGTTATCATGTTTTTTTGCAAAGTAACCTGACATTTTTGCAAAATAACCTTTTTGTGTGTTTTTTTGCAAAGTAACCACACGATTAAGGTGATTTTGCAAACATACCACGATTTTGGTATATTTGCAAAATGACCGGGAATTTTGCAAAATCACCGATTTCGCAAAATAACCGCAACATAATCACTAACTGACAACTAGAGGATGAAGGTGAGGGAAGTTGGGAGGGGTGAAGGCGGGGTAAACTCTCTCCCCCAGCTCCGATCCCCCTCTTCCCTCTGTCCAGGGTAGGGGGTCGAAGGGAGGACCAAATCCTGAGCAGAAATTAGTACCCGTGAGTGTACAGCTACTATCCTGAAGCATAATTTCAAGAAGGGAGACTTCCACTTCCTTTCATCCCTTGCTTTCCGACCGTACTGCGCCACCAGGAAAAAAATCACCAGGAGAAGCATGGCAGCAAGAGGATTATGAGGATACACCCTGAGAAAGAAGAGAAAGGTGGAGGAAACTAACAGTGATGGGAACTACTGTGCAGGGTCTCACTAAATGGGAATATTGACCCGTAAATCTTTAACTGCCCGTATCTCAAGAGTATGTTCATTACATGTTCAAACGCATCTTCTCCTATAGTTATTAAACAAATATAAATCTCTTTGATCTTATGGAAAGAAAAATTTATCATCAAAAGAACTGTGTAGGAGAAATGGAACTGTGTGTGATAGGAAACTGAAAAAAAAGTGAATGAAAGTAAAAAAAAAAGTGAAAATTTAATATATTTGTTTACATATTTTGAAATATTCTACAAAAATGTAATAATGAGTAAAGGAAAAATGTAGCAACACATTTGTAATTGTTATATGACTTAGAATCACATGATAAACGGAAAAACCTGTAAATAAAACCATTGTAAAGTAGCTCCAGTTATTTTTATCCAAAGTTTCCCAAAACTCTCAATACAATATTCATTAAAAAAAATATTCAAGCAAGATTAACTAGAACAATAGAAATATTACATGTGGGGTCATCTGACTTTCGTTTAGATATATATATATATATATATATATATATATATATATATATATATATATATATATATATATATATATATATATATATATATATATATATATATATATATATATATTTATATATATACTCTGGAACTACCAATCTGGTGTGGGTGGCCACAACAGGGGGTTCATAGTTGAAATAGGTCGATTAATCAATCTTTGGTAAGGGTGATGGGAAGTGGTAGCTGGCTGGAAGAATTGTCCCAAGCACTGTAACTCACACACACGCTGCTGTCTCGGATAGCTCAGATGATGTAAGTTACTCACTCCCTACTGGTCGGACCGCCTCTTGCCCCTGTAAGTGTAGAGGACAGACGTGCACAGGCGAGGGGAAACTTCTGATAGGATTGTGAGGAGACAGAAACACATGATCGACTCTCGGCAGCGGGTGGGTTGTTGTCGTTCTTTCTTTCTTTGCTTGTGTGAAAGCGGGTTGGGTAGTGATGGTGAAAAAGGTGGGAGTAAACATTATAGGTACGAATAGTGCTGTACGAAATGGAAGTAGTGGTTGAGTTAGTAGTGATGGAGGTAGGGACGGAGATGCAGGTAGTAGGAAGGAGAAAAATTTACGTAACACTATTGGGGGAGGGAAGGAGTGATCGATAGGAGAGGTGGAGGGATGGGAGAGGTAGGGGTGACTGGAAAATAATGGGTTGGGAGGGGTAGAAGGGGATGGAAGAAAGGAGAGATGAGAGCGGTTGTGGGGTAAGAACTAGAATAAGGAAGCCGCGGGTCATGATTGGTTCGTTACCAGTCTGTGATTGCCTCAAAATCAATGTCGACGACGAAACCCGATTTTATCCCGAAAGGAAGAAAAAAGAAATAACATATATCGACGAGAAAAATAAGAATCAATATTGGATAAAAGAGAAACAACGGTAAGAGAGTGTCCAGTTTAGACAAATTGAACACGTTGGTATAATAGTTAACTCTTTCAGGTCTAAAACGTAATTTGTCGTAAGTATTGCATAGGATACTAAGATACATGAATTTGTATTATTACTTTATTATTATATTGTATTTTCCTTGTAAAGTAAGGACAGAATCTTTTGCAAGGAAAACTAAATATTTACTTTCTGTATCTGCTCTTTTTTATCTCAAGCGATATAGTATCCCCACCCAGTAAAAAAAGGAAAATGGGGTATTGATGATGATGATGATGATGGTGTTTTGTTTGTGTAATATACAATAATCCCAGTCATGTTAAGAAATGAATTCTCATCAAATAACATGACATTGTCAATTAAATCTTCCTCTTAACCAATATACTGCATACGTTGTTTCACATATCGTTTTTTGAACAGTTGTTGCTAGCCAGTTCGCGCCCACACCAGCTACCTGTATTTTTTTCATATTCATAAATCAGCCTTTGTGGATATGGCAAATGGTATACATCATGTATCATATCCATTACCATCTATGTAAATTCAACCTGGTTCTTTATCATCCAGGGATCAGTAAATATCCATGAATAGATACAACAATATATAACTCGCACACAACAGATATAAATAACCAGCGTGATAAATGAACTAATCCCTGACAGTATGCGTTAGTTATATTTGGCTGCATGCCTAGTCACTCGAGTCAGGTTTTCAGTCATCCAAAACGACAACATTAGGCGAAGTAAATGATCAGGGGTGGAAACAAAAGAGATCGTTAGCTAATTTTCGTCGCTAATACCGATATCGGTAATAACTAACTACAGGTAGGCGTCGTTAACTTCGTCCTGATCCAAGAAACCTCTGCTCTCCCGTTGTTAGGAGCGCAGTAACTTGTACACGCTTTTGATTGGCTGAAGCTATCAATGACGTCATGGACACCTTGTAGCCAATCACGAGGCGTGTGACAATACGCGTTTGTTTACAAACCGCGATCAGCTGGCAGCTGTCAAAACAAGTGTCTTCATATCGGTCTACTGAGTCTACTCGCCTTATTCATTTCAAACTACAGCAGGTAAGTTCACAGTTTTTAATTACTATCTGAAAATGGTTTTTGAAGTCATACTGAATGTAAATGATGACTGGTTATGATATAGTTAGAGATTTTATCCATACTTTATATGGTAATTACATTAATCATTCAGTATACAGTACTTGGTTTAAGCATTACAATAATTATTATCATTTCGCCCACACTGTGGAGTCATTTCGCCAACAGGTCATTTCGCCCACACTATGGGGTCATTTCGCCCACAGGTCATTTCGCCCACACTATGGAGTCATTTCGCCAAAACTGTGGAGTCATTTCGCCCACAGGTCATTTCGCCCACACTGTGGAGTCATTTCTCCCACAGGTCATTTCGCCCACACTGTGGAGTCATTTCGCCCACAGGTCATTTCGCCCACACTGTGGAGTCATTTCGCCCACAGGTCATTTCGCCCACACTATGGAGTCATTGTGCCCACAGGTCATTTCGTCCACACTGTGGAGTCATTTCGCCCACAGGCACATTTCGCCCACACTATAGAGTCATTTCGCCCTCACTGTGTAGTCATTTCGCCCACAGGTCATTTCGCCCACACTGTGGAGTCATTTCGCCCACACTGTGGAGTCATTTCGCCCACAGGTCATTTCGCCCACACTGTGGAGTCACTTCGTCCACACTGTGGAGTCATTTCGCCCACACTGTGGAGTCATTTCGCCCACACTGTGGAGTCATTTTGCCCACAGGTCATTTCGCCCACACTGTGGAGTAATTTCGCCCACAGGTCATTTCGCTCACACTGAGGAGTCATTTCGCCGACACTATGGAGTCATTTAGCCAACAGGTCATTTCGCCCACACTGTGGAGTCATTTTGCCCACACTATGGAGTCATTTCGCCCACACTATGGAGTCATATCGCCCACACTGTGGAGTCATTTCGCCCACAGGTAATATCACCCACACTATGGAGTCATTTCGCACACAGGTCATTTCGCCCACAGGTCATTTTGCCCACCCTATTGAGTCATTCCGCCCACAGGTCATTTCGCCCACAGGTCATTTCGCCCACAATGTGGAGTGATTTCGCCCACAGGTCATTTCGCCCACACTATGGATTCATTTCGTCCACAGGTCATTTCGCCCACACTGTGGAGTCATTTCGCCCACAGGTCATTTCGCCCACACTGTGGAGTCATTTCCCCCACAGGTAATTTCGCCCACACTGTGGAGTCATTTCACCCACACTGTGGAGTCATTTCGCCCACACTATGGAGTCATTGCGCCCACATGTCAATTCGCCCACACTGTGGAGTCATTTCGCCCACAGGTCATTTCGCCCACACTGTGGAGTCATTTCGCCCACAGGTCATTTTGCCCACCCTATGGAGTCATTTCGCCCACACTGTGGAGTCATTTCGCCTACACAGTGGAGTCATTTCGCCCACACTGTGGAGTCATTTCGCCCACAGGTCATTTCGCCCACACTGTGGAGTGATTTCGTCTACAGGTCATTTCGCCCACACTATGGAGTTATTTCGCCCACAGGTCATTTCGCCCACACTGTGGAGTCATTTCGCCCACAGGTCATTTCGCCCACACTGTTGATTCATTTCACCCACAGGTCATTTCGCCCACATTGTGGAGTCATTTCGCCCACAGGTCATTTCGCCCACACTATGGAGTCATTTCACCCACACTGTGGAGTCAGTTCGCCCACAGGTCATTTCGCCCACACTATGGAGTCATTGCGCCCACAGGTCATTTTGCCCACACTGTGGAGTAATTTCGCCCACAGGTCATTTCGCCCACACTGTGGAGTCATTTCGCCCACAGGTCATTTCGCCCACCCTATGGAGTCATTTCGCCAACAAGTCATTTCGCCCACACTGTGGAGTCATTTCGCCCACAGGTCATTTCGCCCACACTGTGGAGTCATTTCGCCCACAGGTCATTTCGCCCACACTATGCAGTCATTTCGCCTACAGGTCATTTCGCCCACACTGTGGAGTCATTTCGCCCACAGGTCATTTCACCCACACTGTTGAGTTATTTCGCCCTCAGGTCATTTCGCCCACACTGTGGAGTCATTTCACCCTCACTGTGGAGTCATTTCGCCCACAGGTCATTTCGCCCACACTATGGAGTCATTGCGCCAGCAAGTCATTTCGCCCACACTGTGGAATCATTTCGCCAACAGGTCATTTCGCCCACACTATGGAGTCATTTTGCCCACAGGTCATTTCGCCCACACTGTAGTCATTTCGCCCCCAGGTCATTTCGCCCACACTGTGTAGTCATTTCGCCCACACTGTGTAGTCATTTCGCCCACACTGTGGAGTCATTTCGCCCACAGGTCATTTTGCCCACACTGTGGAGTCATTTCGCCCACACTGTGGAGTCATTTCGCCCACATTATGGAGTCATTTTGCCCACAGGTCATTTCGCCCACACTGTGTAGTCATTTCGCCCACAGGTCATTTCACCCACACTGTGGAGTCATTGCGCCCACAGGTCATTTTGCCCACACTGTGGAGTCATTTCGCCCACAGGTCGTGTCACCCACACTGTGGAGTCATTTCACCCACACTGTGTAGTCATTTCGCCAACACTATGGAGTCATTTAGCCTACAGGTTATTTTGCCCACACTGTGGAGTCATTTAGCCCACATGTCATTTCGCCCACAGGTCATTTCTCCCACACTATGTAATCATTTCGCCCACAGGTCATTTCGCCCACACTGTAGTCATTTCGCCCACAGGTCATTTCGCCCACACTGTGTAGTCATTTCGTCTACACTGTGGAGTCATTTCGCCCACAGGTCATTTTGCCCACACTGTGGAGTCATTTCGCCCACACTGTGGAGTCATTTCGCCCACAGGTCATTTCGCCCAAATTATGTAGTCATTTTGCCCACAGATCATTTCGCCCACACTGTGTAGTCATTTTGCCCATAGGTCATTTCACCCACACTGTGGAGTCATTGCGCCCACAGGTCATTTTGCCCACACTGTGGAGTCATTTCGCCCACACTGTGGAGTCATTTCGCCCACAGGTCATGTCACCCACACTGTGGAGTCATTTCGCCCACACTGTGTAGTCATTTCGCCCACACTGTGGAGTCATTTCGCTCACAGGTCATTTCGCCCACACTGTGAAGTCATTTCGCCCACAGGTCATTTCGCCCACACTGTGGAGTCATTTCGCCCACACTGTGTAGTCATTTTGCCCATAGGTCATTTCACCCACACTGTGGAGTCATTGCGCCCACAGGTCATTTTGCCCACACTGTGGAGTCATTTCGCCCACACTGTGGAGTCATTTCGCCCACAGGTCATGTCACCCACACTGTGGAGTCATTTCGCCCACACTGTGTAGTCATTTCGCCCACACTGTGGAGTCATTTCGCTCACAGGTCATTTCGCCCACACTGTGAAGTCATTTCGCCCACAGGTCATTTCGCCCACACTGTGGAGTCATTTCGCCCACACTGTGGAGTCATTTCGCCCACAGGTCATTTCGCCCACACTGTGGAGTCATTTCGCCCACAGGTCATTTCCCCCACACTATGGAGTCATTGTGCCCACAGGTCATTTCGTCCACACTGTGGAGTCATTTCGCCCACAGGCACATTTCGCCCACACTATAGAGTCATTTCGCCCTCACTGTGTAGTCATTTCGCCCACAGGTCATTTCGCCCACACTGTGGAGTCATTTCGCCCACACTGTGGAGTCATTTCGCCAACAGGTCATTTCGCCCACACTGTGGAGTCATTTCGTCCACACTGTGGAGTCATTTCGCCCACACTGTGGAGTCATTTCGCCCACAGGTCATTTCGCCAACACTGTGGAGTCATTTCGCTCACACTGAGGAGTCATTTCCCCGACACTATGGAGTCATTTCGCCAACAGGTCATTTCGCCCACACTGTGGAGTCATTTTGCCCACACTATGGAGTCATTTCGCCCACACTATGGAGTCATTTCGCCCACACTGTGGAGTCATTTCGCCCACAGGTAATATCACCCACACTATGGAGTCATTTCGCACACAGGTCATTTCGCCCACAGGTCATTTTGCCCACCCTATTGAGTCATTCCGCCCACAGGTCATTTCGCCCACAGGTCATTTCGCCCACAATGTGTAGTGATTTCGCCCACAGGTCATTTCGCCCACACAGTGGAGTCATTTCGCCCACAGGTCATTTCGCCTACACTGTGGAGTCATTTCGCCCACAGGTCATTTTGCCCAACCTATGGAGTCATTTCGCCCACACTGTGGAGTCATTTCGCCCACAGGTCATTTCGCCCACACTGTGGAGGCATTTCGCCCACAGGTCATTTCGCCCACACTGTGGAGTGATTTCGTCTACAGGTCATTTCGCCCACACTATGGAGTTATTTCGCCCACAGGTCATTTCACCCACACTGTTGAGTTATTTCGCCCACTGGTCATTTCGCCCACACTGTGGAGTCATTTCACCCTCACTGTGGAGTCATTTCGCCCACAGGTCATTTCGCCCACACTATGGAGTCATTGCGCCAGCATGTCATTTCGCCCACACTGTGGAATCATTTCGCCAACAGGTCATTTCGCCCACACTATGGAGTCATTTTGCCCACAGGTCATTTCGCCCACACTGTGGAGTGATTTCGTCTACAGGTCATTTCGCCCACACTATGGAGTTATTTCGCCCACAGGTCATTAAGCCCACACTGTGGAGTCATTTCGCCCACAGGTCATTTCGCCCACACTGTGGATTCATTTCTCCCACAGGTCATTTCGCCCACACTGTGGAGTCATTTCGCCCACAGGTCATTTCGCCCACACTATGGAGTCATTTCACCCACACTGTGGAGTCATTTTGCCCACAGGTCATTTCGCCCACACTGTGGAGTGATTTCGTCTACAGGTCATTTCGCCCACACTATGGAGTTATTTCGCCCACAGGTCATTAAGCCCACACTGTGGAGTCATTTCGCCCACAGGTCATTTCGCCCACACTGTGGATTCATTTCTCCCACAGGTCATTTCGCCCACACTGTGGAGTCATTTCGCCCACAGGTCATTTCGCCCACACTATGGAGTCATTTCACCCACACTGTGGAGTCAGTTCGCCCACAGGTCATTTCGCCCACACTGTGGAGTCATTTCGCCCACAGGTCATTTCGCCCACACTATGGAGTCATTTCGCCTACAGGTAATTTCGCCCACACTGTGGAGTCATTTCGCCCACAGGTCATTTCACCCACACTGTTGAGTTATTTCGCCCACAGGTCATTTCGCCCACACTGTGGAGTCATTTCACCCTCACTGTGGAGTCATTTCGCCCACAGGTCATTTCGCCCACACTATGGAGTCATTTTGCCCACAGGTCATTTCGCCCACACTGTAGTCATTTCGCCCACAGGTCATTTCGCCCACACTGTGTAGTCATTTCGCCCACACTGTGGAGTCATTTCGCCCACAGGTCATTTTGCCCACACTGTGGAGTAATTTCGCCCACACTTTGGAGTCATTTCGCCAACATTATGGAGTCATTTTGCCCACAGGTCATTTCGCCCACACTGTGTAGTCATTTTGCCCACAGGTCATTTCACCCACACTGTGGAGTCATTGCGCCCACAGGTCATTTTGCCCACACTGTGGAGTCATTTCGCCCACAGGTCGTGTCACCCACACTGTGGAGTCATTTCACCCACACTGTGGAGTCATTTCGCCCACACTGTGGAGTCATTTCGCCAACAGGTCATGTCACCCACACTGTGGAGTCATTTCACCCACACTGTGTAGTCATTTCACCCACACTGTGAAGTCATTTCGCTCACAGGTCATTTTACCCACACTGTGGAGTCATTTCGCCCTCACTGGGGAGTCATTTCGCGCACACTGTGGAGTCATTTCGCCCACACTGTGGAGTTATTTTAATCACACTATGGAGTCATTTTGCCCACACTATGGAGTCATTTCGCTCACACTGTGGAGTCATTTCGCCCACATGTCATTTCGCCCTCACTGGGGAGTCATTTCGCGCACACTGTGGAGTCATTTCGCTCACACTGTGGAGTCATTTTGCCCACACTATGGAGTCATTTTGCCCACACTATGGAGTCATTTCGCTCACACTGTGGAGTCATTTCGCCCACAGGTCATTTCGCCCACACTGTGGAGTCATTTCGCCCACACTGTGGAGTCATTTCGCCAACAGGTCATTTCGCCCACACTGTGGATTCATTTCGCTCACAGGTCATTTCGCCCACACTGTGGAGTCATTTCGCCCACAGGTCATTTCGCCGACACTGTGGAGTCATTTCGCCCACAGGTCATTTCGCCCACACTGTGGAGTCATTTCATCCACAGGTCATTTCGCCCACAGGTCATTTCGCCCACAGGTCATTTCGCTCACACTATGGAGTCATTTCGCCCACATTATGGAGTCATTTTGCCCACAGGTCATTTCGCCCACACTGTGTAGTCATTTCGCCCACAGGTCATTTCACCCACACTGAGGAGTCATTGCGCCCACAGGTCATTTTGCCCACACTGTGGAGTCATTTCGCCCACAGGTCATGTCACCCACACTGTGGAGTCATTTCACCCACACTGTGTAGTCATTTCGCCCACACTGTGGAGTCATTTCGCTCACAGGTCATTTTGCCCACACTGTGGAGTCATTTCGCCCACACTGGGGAGTCATTTCGCGCACACTGTGGAGTCATTTCGCCCACAGGTCATTTCGCCCACACTGTGGAGTCATTTTGCCCACACTATGGAGTCAATTTGCCCACACTATGGAGTCATTTCGCCCACACTGTGAAGTCATTTCGCCCACAGGTCATTTCGCCCACACTGTGGAGTCATTTCGCCCACACTGTGGAGTCATTTCGCCCACAGGTCATTTCGCCCACACTGTGGAATCATTTCGCTCACAGATCATTTCGCCCACACTGTGGAGTCATTTCGCCCACAGGTCATTTCGTCGACACTGTGGAGTCATTTCGCCCACAGGTCATTTCGCCCACACTGTGGAGTCATTTCGCCCACAGGTCATTTCGCCCACAGGTCATTTCGCCCACACTATGGAGTCATTTAGCCTACAGGTTATTTTGCCCACACTGTGGAGTCATTTTGCCCACAGGTCATTTCGCCCACAGGTCATTTCTCCCACACTATGGAATCATTTCGCCTACAGGTCATTTTGCCCACACTGTAGTCATTTCGCCCACAGGTCATTTCGCCCACACTGTGTAGTCATTTCGTTTACATTGTGGAGTCATTTCGCCCACAGGACAAATTGCCTACACTGTGGAGTCATTTCGCCCACACTGTGGAGTCATTTTGCCCACAGGTCATTTCGCCCACACTGTAGTCATTTCGCCCACAGGTCATTTCGCCCACACTGTGTAGTCATTTCGCCCACACTGTGGAGTCATTTCGCCCACAGGTCATTTTGCCCACACTGTGGAGTCATTTCGCCCACATTATGGAGTCATTTTGCCCACAGGTCATTTCGCCCACACTGTGTAGTCATTTCGCCCACAGGTCATTTCACCCACACTGTGGAGTCATTGCGCCCACAGGTCATTTTGCCTACACTGTGGAGTCATTTCGCCCACAGGTCATGTCACCCACACTGTGGAGTCATTTCACCCACACTATGGAGTCATTTCGCCCACACTGTGAAGTCATTTCGCCCACAGTTCATTTCGCCCACACTGTGGAGTCATTTTGCCCACACTTTGGAGTCATTTCGCCCACAGGTCATTTCGCCCACACTGTGGAGTCATTTCGCTCACAGGTCATTTCGCTCACACTGTGGAGTCATTTCGCCCACAGGTCATTTTGCCCACACTGTGGAGTCATTTCGCCCACACTGTTGAGTCATTTCGCCCACAGGTCATTTCGCCCACACTGTAGTCATTTCGCCCACAGGTCATTTCGCCCACACTGTGTAGTCATTTCGTTTACACTGTGGAGTCATTTCGCCCACAGGACAAATTGCCTACACTGTGGAGTCATTTCGCCCACACTGTGGAGTCATTTTGCCCACAGGTCATTTCGCCCACACTGTAGTCATTTCGCCCACAGGTCATTTTGCCCACACTGTGGAGTCATTTCGCCCACATTATGGAGTCATTTTGCCCACAGGTCATTTCGCCCACACTGTGTAGTCATTTCGCCCACAGGTCATTTCACCCACACTGTGGAGTCATTGCGCCCACAGGTCATTTTGCCTACACTGTGGAGTCATTTCGCCCACAGGTCATGTCACCCACACTGTGGAGTCATTTCACCCACACTATGGAGTCATTTCACCCACACTGTGAAGTCATTTCGCCCACAGTTCATTTCGCCCACACTGTGGAGTCATTTCGCCCACACTTTGGAGTCATTTCGCCCACAGGTCATTTCGCCCACACTGTGGAGTCATTTCGCTCACAGGTCATTTCGCCCACACTGTGGAGTCATTTCGCCCACAGGTCATTTTGCCGACACTGTGGAGTCATTTCGCCCACAGGTCATTTCGTCCACACTGTGGAGTCATTTCGCCCACAGGTCATTTCGCCCACAGGTCATTTCGCCCACACTATGGAGTCATTTAGCCTACAGGTCATTTTGCCCACACTGTGGAGTCATTTCGCCCACAGGTCATTTCGCCCACAGGTCATTTCTCCCACACTATGGAATCATTTCGCCCACAGGTCATTTCGTCCACACTGTAGTCATTTCGCCCACAGGTCATTTCGCCCACACTGTGTAGTCATTTCGTCTACACTGTGGAGTCATTTCGCCCACAGGTCATTTTGCCCACACTGTGGAGTCATTTCGCCCACACTGTTGAGTCATTTCGCCCACAGGTCATTTCGCCCACATTTTGGAGTCATTTTGTTTACAGGTCATTTCGCCCACACTGTGTAGTCATTTCGCCCACAGGTCATTTCACCCACACTGTGGAGTCATTGCACCCACAGGTCATTTTGCCCACACTGTGGAGTCATTTCGCCCACACTGTGGAGTCATTTCGCCCATAGGTCATGTCACCCACACTGTGGAGTCATTTCACCCACACTGTGTAGTCATTTCGCCCACACTGTGGAGTCATTTCGCTCACAGGTCATTTTGCCCACACTGTGGAGTCATTTCGCCCACACTGGGGAGTCATTTCGCGCACACTGTGGAGTCATTTCGCCCACAGGTCATTTCGCCCACACTGTGGAGTCATTTTGCCCACATTATGGAGTCATTTTGCCCACACTATGGAGTCATTTCGCCCACACTGTGGAGTCATTTCGCCCACAGGTCATTTCGCCCACACTGTGGAGTCATTTCGCCCACACTGTGGAGTCATTTCGCCCACAGGTCATTTTGCCCACACTGTGGAGTCATTTCCCTCACAGTTCATTTCGCCCACACTGTGGAGTCATTTCGCCCACAGGTCATTTCGCCGACACTGTGGAGTCATTTCGCCCACAGGTCATTTCGCCCACACTGTAGAGTCATTTCACCCACAGGTCATTTCGCCCACAGGTCATTTCGCCCACAGGTCATTTCGCCCACACTATGGAGTCATTTCGCCCACATTATGGAGTCATTTTGCCCACAGGTCATTTCGCCCACACTGTGTAGTCATTTCGCCCACAGGTCATTTCACCCACACTGTGGAGCCATTGCGCCCACAGGTCATTTTGCCCACATTGTGGAGTCATTTCGCCCACAGGTCATGTCACCCACATTGTGGAGTCATTTCACCCACACTGTGTAGTCATTTCGCCCACACTGTGGAGTCATTTCGCTCACAGGTCATTTTGCCCACACTGTGGAGTCATTTCGCTAACACTGTGTAGTCATTTCGCCCACAGGTCATTTCGCCCACACTGTGGAGTCATTTTGCCCACACTATGGAGTCATTTTGCCCACATTATGGAGTCATTTCGCTCACACTGTGAAGTCATTTCGCCCACAGGTCATTTCGCCCACACTGTGGAGTCATTTCGCCCACAGGTCATTTCGCCCACACTGTGGAGTCATTTCGCTCACAGGTCATTTCGCCCACACTGTGGAGTCATTTCGCCCACAGGTCATTTTGCCGACACTGTGGAGTCATTTCGCCCACAGGTCATTTCGCCCACACTGTGGAGTCATTTCGCCCACAGGTCATTTCGCCCACAGGTCATTTCGCCCACACTATGGAGTCATTTAGCCTACAGGTCATTTTGCCCACACTGTGGAGTCATTTCGCCCACAGGTCATTTCGCCCACAGGTCATTTCTCCCACACTATGGAATCATCTCGCCCACAGGTCATTTCGCCCACACTGTAGTCATTTCGCCCACAGGTCATTTCGCCCACACTGTGTAGTCATTTCGTCTATACTGTGGAGTCATTTCGCCCACAGGTCATTTTGCCCACACTGTGGAGTCATTTCGCCCACACTGTTGAGTCTTTTCGCCCACAGGTCATTTCGCCAACATTATGGAGTCATTTTGTTTACAGGTCATTTCGCCCACACTGTGTAGTCATTTCGCCCTCAGGTCATTTCACCCACACTGTGGAGTCATTGCGCCCACAGGTCATTTTGCCCACACTGTGGAGTCATTTTGCCCACACTGTGGAGTCATTTCGCCCATAGGTCATGTCACCCACACTGTGGAGTCATTTCACCCACACTGTGTAGTCATTTCGCCCACACTGTGGAGTCATTTCGCTCACAGGTCATTTTGCCCACACTGTGGAGTCATTTCGCCCACACTGGGGAGTCATTTCGCGCACACTGTGGAGTCATTTCGCCCACAGGTCATTTCGCCCACACTGTGGAGTCATTTTGCCCACACTATGGAGTCATTTTGCCCACACTATGGAGTCATTTCGCCCACACTGTGGAGTTATTTCGCCCACAGGTCATTTCGCCCACACTGTGGAGTCATTTCGCCCACACTGTGGAGTCATTTCGCCCACAGGTCATTTCGCCCACACTGTGGAGTCATTTCGCTCACAGGTCATTTCGCCCACACTGTGGAGTCATTTCGCCCACAGGTCATTTCGCCGACACTGTGGAGTCATTTCGCCCACAGGTCATTTCGCCCACACTGTGGAGTCATTTCACCCACAGGTCTATTCGCCCACAGGTCATTTCGCCGACAGGTCATTTCGCCCACACTATGGAGTCATTTCGCCCACATTATGGAGTCATTTTGCCCACAGGTCATTTCGCCCACACTGTGGAGTCATTGCGCCCACAGGTCATTTTGCCCACACTGTGGAGTCATTTCGCCCACAGGTCATGTCACCCACACTGTGGAGTCATTTCACCCACACTGTGTAGTCATTTCGCCCACACTGTAGAGTCATTTCGCTCACAGGTCATTTTGCACACACTGTGGAGTCATTTCGCCCACACTGGGAAGTCATTTCGCGCACACTGTGGAGTCATTTCGCCCACAGGTCATTTCGCCCACACTGTGGAGTCATTTTGCCCACACTATGGAGTCATTTTGCCCACACTATGGAGTCATTTCGCCCACACTGTGAAGTCATTTCGCCCACAGGTCATTTCGCCCACACTGTGGAGTCATTTCGCCCACACTGTGGAGTCATTTCGCCCACAGGTCATTTCGCCCACACTGTGGAATCATTTCGCTCACAGGTCATTTCGCCCACACTGTGGAGTCATTTCGCCCACAGGTCATTTCGCCGACACTGTGGAGTCATTTCGCCCACAGGTCATTTCGCCCACACTGTGGAGTCATTTCGCCCACAGGTCATTTCGCCCACAGGTCATTTCGCCCACACTATGGAGTCATTTAGCCTACAGGTCATTTTGCCCACACTGTGGAGTCAATTCGTCCACAGGTCATTTCGCCCACAGTTCATTTCTCCCACACTATGGAATCATTTCGCCCACAGGTCATTTCGCCCACACTGTAGTCATTTCGCCCACAGGTCATTTCGCCCACACTGTGTAGTCATTTCGTCTACACTGTGGAGTCATTTCGCCCACAGGTCATTTTGCCCACACTGTGGAGTCATTTCGCCCACACTGTGGAGTCATTTCGCCCACAGGTCATTTCGCCCACATTATGGAGTCATTTTGCCTACAGGTCATTTCGCCCACACTGTGTAGTCATTTCGCCCACAGGTCATTTCACCCACACTGTGGAGTCATTGTGCCCACAGGTCATTTTGCCCACACTGTGGAGTCATTTCGCCCACACTGTGGAGTCATTTCGCCCACAGTTCATGTCACCCACACTGTGGAGTCATTTCACCCACACTGTGTAGTCATTTCGCCCACACTGTGGAGTCATTTCGCTCACAGGTCATTTTACCCACACTGTGGAGTCATTTCGCCCACACTGGGGAGTCATTTCGCGCACACTGTGGAGTCATTTCGCCCACAGGTCATTTCGCCCACACTGTGGAGTCATTTTGCCCACACTATGGAGTCATTTTGCCGACACTATGGAGTCATTTCGCCCACACTGTGGAGTCATTTCGCCCACAGGTCATTTCCCCCACACTGTGGAGTCATTTCGCCCACAGGTCATTTCGCCCACACTGTGGAGTCATTTTGCCCACACTATGGAGTCATTTTGCCGACACTATGGAGTCATTTCGCCCACACTGTGGAGTCATTTCGCCCACAGGTCATTTCCCCCACACTGTGGAGTCATTTCGCCCACACTGTGGAGTCATTTCGCCCACAGGTCATTTCGCCCACACTGTGGAGTCATTTCGCTCACAGGTCATTTAACCCACAATGTGGAGTCATTTCGCCCACAGGTCATTTCTCCGACACTGTGGAGTCATTTCGCCCACAGGTCATTTCGCCCACACTGTGGAGTCATTTCACCCACAGGTCATTTCGCCCACAGGTCATTTCGCCCACAGGTCATTTCGCCCACACTATGGAGTCATTTAGCCTACAGGTCATTTTGCCCACAGTGTGGAGTCATTTCGCCCACAGGTCATTTCGCCCACAGGTCATTTCTCCCACACTATGGAATCATTTCGCCCACAGGTAATTTCGCCCACACTGTGGAGTTATTTCGCCCACAGGTCATTTCGCCCACACTGTGGTGTCATTTCGCCCACAGGTCATTTCGCCCACACTATGGAGTCATTTCGCCCACAGGTCATTTTGCTTACAGGAATAGAAAAAGGAGAGGATGAAGGAGAAGAAGGTGTAGAAGAGGAAGGAGAAAAGGGACGAGAGGATAAATTAGTAGAGGAAGGAGAAGAAGGAGTGAAAGAGATAGAAAAAAGAGAAGATGGAGTAGAGGAAGGAGAAGAATGAGTAGAAAAAGAAGGAGCAGAAGAAGTAGAAAAAGGAGTGGGAGGAGAAGAAGAAGTAGAGGAAGGAGGAGTAGAAGATGGAGAAGAGGAAGGAGAAGAAGGAGAGGAAGGAAAAGAAGAATGAGTAGAAAAAGGAGTAAAAGAAGTAGAAAAGGAAGGAGTAGAGGGACGAGAGGATGAAGGAGTAAAAGATGGAGTAGAAAAAGTAGAAAACGAAGGAGTAGAAAAAGGAGAAGAAGAAGTAGAAAAGGAAGGAGAAGAAGGAGTAAAGAAGTAGAAAAAGGAGAAGGAGTGGAAATAGGAGAAGAAGAAGTAGAAAAGGAAGGAGAAGAAGGAGTAAAGAAGTAGAAAAAGGAGAAGGAGTAGAAAAAAGGAGAAGGAGTAAGGGAAGGAGAAGGAGGAGTAGAAGAAAAAAGAGTATAAAAATGTCCACATATTTATAATGACAATGCTGGCTGTGATGCAAAATTTATACAACCAACCAATTGTGTTATATTGGTTGAAACTTAAATTAAGGTGATTATTATTTTGTTGGAGTTACTTTATTAAATATATTTCCATGTTAAATTGGCCACAAGCACTTTACTTTACTTTACTTTACTTCAAATGAGTTATGTAAATAGATATCGATAAATTTACGAGTTGGGTGGTAAATTTGGAGCAAATGATTCCTCCAAACTATTCCAGGCAACAACAACAGAACACCATTAGTTTTGCTCATTTGGTCCTGTTGTTTCCTGGCATACTTTGCAGGAATCAAGGCACTCCAATGTAACAAAAGTGAATAAATTACCCCCTTACAAGATAAAATAATAATAATAATAATAATAATAATAATAAAATAATAGTAATAATCACCTTAAAAGATAAAATAATAATAATATTATTAATAATAATAATAATAATAATAATAGTAATAATCACCTTAAAAGATAAAATAATAATCCCACCAATCCCACCTTTATACCTTTATTATTATTATTATTATTATTATTATTATTATTATTATTATCGATTAATATTTCTTAGATTAAGGAACCCTGTGTGTGATGTAGTCAGAAAATATTAATAATATAATAATAATAATAATAATAAAATAATAGTAATAATCACCTTAAAAAATAAAAAAAATAATAATAATAATAAAATAATAGTAATAATCACCTTAAAAGATAAAATACTACTACTAATAATAATAATAATAAAATAATAATAATAATAATCACCTTCCGATGTAAATATAATTATGAATAGTATACTGAACTTGTGATTAGTTGGTTAGTTGGAGTAAAAGGATGAATTGGAGACTACTGAAGCCTCCAAACAATTCCACAAACCAATCCCACCTTTATACCTTTATTATTATTATTATTATTATTATTATTATTATTATTATTATTTGTCGTTATCAATAAGGAATGTGTATCAAATCAAAGACATATTTATGAAAAGTTGTACCTTTATTATTATTATTATTATTATTATTATTATTATTATTATTATTATATTATTATTATTGTCGATTAATATTTCTTAGATTAAGGAACCCTGTGTGTGATGTAGTCAGAAAATTGGAGGTAAACGAGTTCTTCAAATATTGCCATGAAACACACACACACACACACACACACACACACACACACACACACACCTATATGGAAGGAGCCTGTTTGTTTCGTGGCATAGTCAGGAGGAATCGAAGCCTCCAATTCTCATACACGATCACAGGGTCCTTAAAAGATTTGTATAATATTTGATCGATAAAATTTTTTTGTGTATATTATTGTGAAAAAAAAAAACATGTCATTTGAAATTTTGGACCTCATGTGGATTTGAAAACACGCATTAACAAACAAACAAACAAACTCGTGTAAAATACAAGTTATCTGTATTTATTATTTACAAAAAAAATACTTATTCTTTGTATTGTTAAAGGGATATATATATAGCACTTTGTTTTGGGTGGTAAATCTGGAGCAAATGATTCCTCCAAACTATTCCAGGCAACAACAGGATACCATTATTTTTCTTCATCTAGTCCTGTTTCCTGGCATACTTTGGAGGAATCAAGGCACTCCAATATTTTAAAAGTTTACTATTCTTTTAATTTGGACTGTGTTATGTATGGTGTGTACAGTGAGCAGCATAAGTTGGCTTCATTTCCACCTGTGTATGTATGTATGTACAGCCACAATCAAATATTTATCCACCCACACTTTCCTTCCATCGTAGTAAATATCTTGGTAATAAAGAACAACATGTGTATGATTTTGCAACACCTCATAATAATGATAATAATTGAGGGGGTTGAGTTGATGTAAGGTGTTGTTATATGATTATATTTTACAACACCTTATAATAATAATAATAATAATAATCAGTATCATTTCAAAATATAATCATACAACAACACCACCTTACATCAACTCAACCCCCTCAATTATTATAATTATTATGAGGTGTTGCAAAATCATACACGTGTTGTTCTTTATTACCAAGATATTTATTACCATGGAAGGAAAGTGTTGGTGGATATTTGATTGTGGCTGTACAATTGACCACAATATTCATTCATACAAGCTGTTGGTTTCAAGATATCATAATAAACACACAAGATATAAGACAATAATAAAACTACAACACAACTTTATACTGAAGTGAATAATTTATTGTATCCTTATAGGGGAAGTTTAGTGTTGGTAAATCTGGAGCAACTGAATCATCCAAATTATTCCAAGCAACAACAGAACACCATTATTTTTGTTTATCTGGTCCTGTTTCCTGGCATTATTATTATTATTATTATTATTATTATTATTGTTATTATTATTATTATTATGTTTGCTCTTCTGGTCCTGTTTCCTGGCAGTATTATTATTATTATTGTTTTTATTATTATTATTATTATTATTATTATTATTATTATTATTATTATTATTATTATTATTATTATTATTATTATTATTATTATTATTATTATTATTATTATTATTATTATTATTATTATTTTTGTTCATCTGGTCCTGTTGTTTCCTGGCATACTTCGGAGGAATCAAGGCACTCCAA
>JAWQEG010000716.1:190000-202500 GCA_033782935.1 Petrolisthes cinctipes
GTGTGTGTGTGTGTGTGTTGTGAAAGGCGGCCGGCAGGCATACTAGTAAGAAAAAACATCTCACCATCTCTCTCTCTCTCATAATCTCACACACACACACTCCCTCTCTCTCTCTCTCTCTCTCTCTCTCATAATCACACACACACACACTCCCCCTCTCTCTCTCATAATCACCCTCTCTCTCTCTCTCTCTCACTCTCTCTCTCTCTCTCATTTCCCCTCATTTCTCCCTCCTTCCCTCTCCTCTCTCTCTTTCATTTTCCCTCTCTCCTCTCTCTCTCTCTATCTCTCTGTCTTTGGAATAACATCGTGTAATTTCCGTAGACTTAAATTCATCTTTATCACGTTCCATCCACACACACACCACATCCAAAAATATGGGTTTTTGGAATAGGTCAAAAATATTGTCAAATCCCACATTTGACCTATGGATGTGCAAGATTTGGTCATATGGGTAGGGTTACCAGAAGGGGGGGCAAAACTTTCTCCGTTTTCCTTTACGATGCACCGTTTTTGAGTTATGGCCACTTTTTTGGAAAAAAATTTGAACCTATTTTTGACCATGAAGATCTATATGGATTAGGATGAAATTTGGTATGGATGTACAGTTGGTAAATTGGGCGAGACGGATTTTTTATTTTTTCTCTACGATGCACCGTTTTTGAGTTATGGCCACTTTTTTGGAAATTTTTTTGAACCGATTTTTGACCATGAAGATCGATATGGATTTGGATGAAATTTGGTATGGATGTACAGTTGGTAAATTGGGCTATAAGTTTTTTTCATTTTTTCTCTATGACCTTCTGTTCAAAAGTTATGTCAATTTTCGTGTCTAAAATAACTGACCAAATTATGACAATGATAAAAAAATATTCAATGATTAATTAATGTTTGAACATGAATAATATCTAATACCAAAGACTCACTCACACAACAAACAACAAAATTAATGTAACTCAACAGTGTGTGTGTGTGTGTGTGTGTGTTGCTATGTGAGTAACGTATGTCTATTCGCATATATTTATGAATGAATGTGTGTGTGTGTGTGTGTGTGTGTGTGTGTGTAACGTAGGCCTATGTGTGTGTGTGCATTCGTATATTCTCATGACTGTGTGTGTATGTATGTGTAACGTAGGCCTATGTGTGTGTGCATTCGTATATTCTCATGACTGTGTGTGTGTGTGTGTGTGTGTGTGTGTAACGTAGGCCTATGTGTGTGTGCATTCGTATATTCTCATAACTCTGTGTGTGTGTGTGTGTGTGTAACGTAGGCCTATGTGTGTGTGTTATTCGTATATTCTCATGACTGTGTGTGTGTGTGTGTGTGTGTGTGTGTGTGTATGTGTGTGTGTGAAACGTAGGCCTATGTGTGTGTGCATTCGTATATTCTCATGACTGTGTGTGTGTGTGTGTGTGTGTGTGTGTGTAACGTAGGCCTATGTGTGTGCATTCGTATATTCTCATAATTGTGTGTGTGTGTGTGTGTGTGTGTGTGTAACGTAGGCCTATGTGTGTGCATTCGTATATTCTCATAATTGTGTGTGTGTGTGTGTGTGTGTGTGTGTGTCTTCTTCAGTTATTCCTGTGTTCATTGCATATAAAAAAAATATATAATTTATAATGTCAAGTTAGTATGAGGACTGGAGTAAAAACCAGCAAGGTGAATATCCAATAACTCTTCCTCTAACTACACTCCTTTCCAACTTTGACATAAAAGCTCAAAGTCTTTTTTACCTTAAACTTTACTACACACTCTCATCACCCAATCACTGATCATTATATCAGATGTATAGAAACTCTGCTTTTCCATCAGAGCTCAACCTCTTACCTCTTCAACTAGACTCCATTTCAGACTTTACTCCAACTTTTACTAAACTGCTCAGTCTATCCCATACTCCCGCACCCCCCTAACCCCCCTCCCCAAGCCTGTCCCCCTATTCCCGCACCCCCTGGTTTGGGTTATCGTATTTCATAAAAGGTATTTAAGTCGGCTGTTAAATTTCTCATTCCTTCCCATTCTTCCTTCAACCCTTCCCATTCTTCCTTCAACCCTTCCCATTCTTCCTTCAACCCTTCCCATTCTTCCTTCAACCCTTCCCATTCTCTTTTCAACCCTTCCCATTCTTTTTCCAATCCTTCCCATTTTCTCAGCCAAGGAGAATAGGAAAAAGATGGACCTAATTAAAATTTCCGAAAATTTGACGTCCACTTGTCATCCAAATTATAATGAAACGAGACATTGACGAGTGTGTAAACTATGATATTTGGGTTTGTTGTTGTACTATAAGGTTATACAAACCATATAACACGTGTTAGACTCGTAATGAGCAAATATTTAGGGGGTGAAGGAATAGGGGGACAGGCTTGGAGGGGGGTGGGGTTAGGGGGGTGCGGGAATAGGGGGACAGGCTTGGTGGGAGGGGGTGCGGGAATATGGGACAGGCTTGGGGGGTAGGGGGTTTGGGGTGTGCAGAAATATGGGACAGGCTTGGGGGGGGTGCCGGGGGTGCGGGAATAGGTTACAGGCTTTCTACCCACCACAAGCCTGTCTCCCTATTCCTGCACCCCCTAAATATTTGCTCATTACGAGTCTAACACGTGTTATATGGTTTGTATAACCTTACAGTCGGTGTCAATAATAAACATCCACATATGGGTATCTCAAACAATTTACTGTCTAATGTTTTCACGTTTACATATGATGTTATTGTTTTAAGTAGTGTGTAGCTGCTTGTATTAAATTAAAAGATGGTAGTTTACGTGTGTGTGTGTGTGTTATTGTTTTAAGTAGTGTGTAGCTGCTTGTATTAAATTAAAAAGATGGTAGTTAACCTGTATGTGTGTGTGTGTGTGTGTGATATTGTTTTAAGTAGTGTGTAGCTGCTTGTATTAAATTAAATTATGGTAGTTAACCTGTGTGTGTGTTATTGTTTTAAGTAGTGTGTAGCTGCTTGTATCAAATCAAAAGATGGTAGTTAACGTGTGTGTGTGTGTTATTGGTTTAAGTAGTGTGTAGCTACATGTATTAAATTAAAAGATGGTAGTTAACCTATTTATTGGAAAGTCTATCATCTAAGGAACAGAGGAAAGCTGTCAAACTCTTACGTGAGTTACCCCTATACGGATGATTATATTTGACCGCGACTGTACATACGCAGGGACAGTCAGCGGCAGAAGTCCTGTCGCCTCACCTGCTGCTTCATAGAGGCAAAAAATGTTCATAGACTCGAGAAATACACATGTTTTCTACACATAATAATATCGAGTCTATGAACATCGCGTACCTCGGTGAAGCAAGTGAGGCGACAGGACTTTTGCCACCGACTGGACACCACTACATGTGAGAAGGCTGTTTGTTATCAAAAACCTTCAGTCGTGGTGTCATTTTGTATTGCGCAGAAAGTGAACTGTTGTTATGGATATATATTATTTTACACTGTTAATTTGTAATGAATGTGTGTACAGCCACAATCAAATATCCACCGACACTTTTTTCCCTTCGTAGTAAATATCTTGGTAATAAAGAACAACACGTGTATGATTTTGCAGCACCTCATAAAGATAATTGAGGGGGTTGAGTTGACATAAGGTGTTGTTGTATGATTATATTTTGATATGATACTGATTTATTTGTACGATGGAAGGAAAGTGTTGGTGGTTATTGGATTGTGGCTGTACTTAATAATACTAATAATATGACCAAGGTAGTTGTATTCTGAACCAGTATCTATCCTATCAACATGTGTAATTTATCATTTGTGAAGTATATATATCTGTCATCTCTGCATTCAAATTGTGTTACAACATTAATATTGCTCAATGATACATACATACATACATACATACATAGGTGGAAATGAAACCAACACACTAAAATATTCACTTCTTATTTTCTACTTCAAATGTAAAAGTTTTTTATTGTTGGATTCATTTCGCCAACAGGTCATTTCGCCCACACTGTGGAGTCATTTCGCCCACAGGTCATTTTGCTTACAGGAATAGAAAAAGGAGAGGATGAAGGAGAAGAAGGTGTAGAAAAGGAAGGAGAAAAGGGACGAGAGGATGAAGGAGTAGAGGAAGGAGAAGAAGGAGTGAAAGAGATAGAAAAAGGAGAAGATGGAGTAGAGGAAGGAGAAGAATGAGTAGAAAAAGAAGGAGCAGAAGAAGTAGAAAAAGGAGTGGGAGGAGAAGAAGAAGTAGAGGAAGGAGGAGTAGAAGATGGAGAAGAGGAAGGAGAAAAAGGAGAGGAAGGAAAAGAAGAATGAGTAGAAAAAGGAGTAAAAGAAGTAGAAAAGGAAGGAGTAGAGGGACGAGAGGATGAAGGAGTAAAAGATGGAGTAGAAAAAGTAGAAAACGAAGGAGTAGAAAAAGGAGAAGAAGAAGTAGAAAAGGAAGGAGAAGAAGGAGTAAAGAAGTAGAAAAAGAAGAAGGAGTAGAAATAGGAGAAGAAGAAGTAGAAAAGGAAGGAGAAGAAGGAGTAAAGAAGTAGAAAAAGGAGAAGGAGTAGAAAAAAGTAGAAGGAGTAAGTGAAGGAGAAGGAGGAGTAGAAGAAAAAAGAGTATAAAAATGTTCACATATTTATAATGACAATGCTGGCAGTGATGCAAAATTTATACAACCAACCCATTGTGTAATATTGGTTGAAACTTAAATTAAGGTGATTATTATTTTGTTGGAGTTACTTTAATAATAATATTTCCATGTTAAATTGGCCACAAGCACTTTACTTTACTTTACTTTACTTCAAATGAGTTATGTAAATAGATATCGATAAATTTACGAGTTGGGTGGTAAATTTGGAGCAAATGATTCCTCCAAACTATTCCAGGCAACAACAACAGAACACCATTAGTTTTGTTCATCTGGTCCTGTTGTTTCCTGGCATACTTTGGAGGAATCAAGGCACTCCAATGTAACAAAAGTGAATAAATTACCCCCTTACAAGATAAAATAATAATAATAATAATAATAATAATAATAAAATAATAGTAATAATCACCTTAAAAGATAAAATAATAATAATATTATTAATAATAATAATAATAATAATAATAATAATAATAATAATAAAATAATAGTAATAATCACCTTAAAAGATAAAATAATAATCCCACCAATCCCACCTTTATACCTTTATTATTATTATTATTATTATTATTATTATTATTATTATTATTATTATTGTCGATTAATATTTCTTAGATTAAGGAACCCTGTGTGTGATGTAGTCAGAAAATAATAATAATATAATAATAATAATAATAATAAAATAATAGTAATAATCACCTTAAAAAAAAAAAAAATAATAATAATAATAAAATAATAGTAATAATCACCTTAAAAGATAAAATACTACTACTAATAATAATAATAATAAAATAATAATAATAATAATCACCTTCCGATGTAAATATAATTATGAATAGTATACTGAACTTGTGATTAGTTGGTTAGTTGGAGTAAAAGGATGAATTGGAGACTACTGAAGCCTCCAAACTATTCCACAAACCAATCCCACCTTTATACCTTTATTATTATTATTATTATTATTATTATTATTATTATTATTATTATTATTATTTGTCGTTATCAATAAGGAATGTGTATCAAATCAAAGACATATTTATGAAAAGTTGTACCTTTATTATTATTATTATTATTATTATTATTATTGTCGATTAATATTTCTTAGATTAAGGAACCCTGTGTGTGATGTAGTCAGAAAATTGGAGGTAAACGAGTTCTTCAAATATTGCCATGAAACACACACACACACCTATATGGAAGGAGCTTGTTTGTTTCGTGGCATAGTCAGGAGGAATCGAAGCCTCCAATTCTCATACACGATCACAGGGTCCTTAAAAGATTTGTATAATATTTGATCGATAAAAGTTTTTGGTGTATATTATTGTGAAAAAAAAAACATGTCATTTGAAATTTTGGACCTCATGTGGATTTGAAAACACGCATTAACAAACAAACAAACAAACTCGTGTAAAATACAAGTTATCTGTATTTATTATTTACAAAAAAAATACTTATTCTTTGTGTTGTTAAAGGGATATATATATAGCACTTTGTTTTGGGTGGTAAATCTGGAGCAAATGATTCCTCCAAACTATTCCAGGCAACAACAGGATACCATTATTTTTCTTCATCTAGTCCTGTTTCCTGGCATACTTTGGAGGAATCAAGGCACTCCAATATTTTAAAAGTTTACTATTCTTTTAATTTGGACTGTGTTATGTATGGTGTGTACAGTGAGCAGCATAAGTTGGCTTCATTTCCACCTGTGTATGTATGTATGTACAGCCACAATCAAATATTTATCCACCCACACTTTCCTTCCATCGTAGTAAATATCTTGGTAATAAAGAACAACATGTGAATGATTTTGCAACACCTCATAATAATGATAATAATTGAGGGGGTTGAGTTGATGTAAGGTGTTGTTGTATGATTATATTTTACAACACCTTATAATAATAATAATAATAATAATAATAATAATAATAATAATCAGTATCATTTCAAAATATAATCATACAACAACACCACCTTACATCAACTCAACCCCCTCAATTATTATAATTATTATGAGGTGTTGCAAAATCATACACGTGTTGTTCTTTATTACCAAGATATTTATTACCATGGAAGGAAAGTGTTGGTGGATATTTGATTGTGGCTGTACAATTGACCACAATATTCATTCATACAAGCTGTTGGTTTCAAGATATCATAATAAACACACAAGATATAAGACAATAATAAAACTACAACACAACTTTATACTGAAGTGAATAATTTATTGTATCCTTATAGGGGAAGTTTAGTGTTAGTAAATCTGGAACAACTGAATCATCCAAATTATTCCAAGCAACAACAGAACACCATTATTTTTGTTTATCTGGTCCTGTTTCCTGGCATTATTATTATTATTATTATTATTATTATTATTGTTGTTTTTATTGTTATTATTATTATTATTATTATTATTATTATTATTATTATTATTATTATTATTATTATTATTATTATTATTATTATTATTATTATTATTATTATTATTATATTTGCACTTCTGGTCCTGTTTCCTGGCAGTATTATTATTATTATTGTTTTTATTATTATTATTATTATTATTATTATTATTATTATTATTATTATTATTATTATTATTATTTTTGTTCATCTGGTCCTGTTGTTTCCTGGCATACTTTGGAGGAATCAAGGCACTCCAATGTAACCAAAGTGAATTACCACTTTAACACTGTAGAATAATCTATGCTGTTAATAGAATAGTTTGAAGGAATCATTTACTCCAGATTTACAACCCTACACTGTACTACCCTCCTTAAATAATCTTAGATAATCCTAGTTAATTAAGTAACAGTACAGCCACAATCAAATATCCACCAACACTTTCCTTCCATGGTAGTAATTATCTTGGTCATAAAGAACAACACATGTATGATTTTGCAACACCTCATAATAATAATAATAATAATTGAGAGGGTTGAGGTGTTGTAAGGTGTTATTGTATGATTATATCTTGCAGCACCTAATAATAATAATAATAATAATAATAATAATTGAGGGGGTTGCGGTGTTGTAAGGTGTTGTTGTTGTATGATGATATTTTGATATGATACTGATTTATTTGTACGATGGAAGGAAAGTGTTGGAGGATATTCGATGGTGGCTGTACAAGAATAAGATTGGCTCCACATATGATAATTATTCTCTATCTGGATACAAGACAAATTAGAGAGATTTTTTTTTTTTTTTTTTTTTTTTGAGAAACTGGCAAAAAAAAAAAATATTATAATAATGAATAATATACTAGAAAATTAAAATATTTCAAATTTAAAAACTATGAATACAATACAATTTATACAAAAAAATGTGTTGAGAAACTGGCAAAAAAAAAAAAAAAAAAAAAAAAAAATAATAATAATAATAATAAAAATAATAATAATGAATAATCTATAATAAAAATATCTTAAATAAAAAAAAAACTATGAATAAAATGCCAAGGGAATCAATGCACATACAAATTAATACATAATACATAAAACAGGGAGAATTTATATTAAAGTTAGAATTTTAACAAGTAATAATTATATATCATTAGGCAGCTGTTGACATACAAACAAACAAACAAACAGCAGGTATAAACACTGTTGAAAAAGTGACAAATAAAGGAAATAAAAACCAAAGAATTATTTACAGTGTCTTTTAATTAATGAAGAAGTCAAGAGAGTAAATAATAATAATAATAATAATAGAAATAATAATAATAATAATGAAAATAATAATAATAATAATAATAATGAAAATAATAATAATAATAATAATAATAATAATAACGAAAATAATGATAATAATAATAATTATGAAAATAATAATAATAATAATAATAATAATAATAATAAAAATAATAATAATAATAATGAAAATAATAATAATAATAATAATAAAGTTTTATCACCTGTATAAGAAGTGAGTTTTAATTTTCATGACAAATCAACATATCTCTGATTATTCTTTCTCTGTTATTTCACTAAGAGAGAGAGAGAGAGAGAGAGAGAGAGAGAGAGAGAGAGAGAGAGAGAGAGAGAAAATACTATCCTTTTTTTCGTTAGAGAGAGACCACCAATTTTTTTTTTTTTTTTTCTTACATACTGTGAGTGAATTAATTGCACTCCAAAATATCGAAAGCATACCACAGTAATCCCTTAAGGGGGTGCGGGAATAGGGGGTCGGGGGGGTTTTGGGGGGTGCGGGAGTAGGGGGACAGGCTTGGGGGGGGGGTTAGGGGGGTTCGGGAATATGGGACAGGCTTTCTACCCACCTCAAGCCTGTCCCCCTACTCCAGCACCCCCCCAAAACCCCCCAAGCCTGTCCCCTACTCCCGCACCCCCCTAAACCCCCCCCCAAGCCCGTCCCCTTATTCCCGCACCCCCTTAAGGAACCCTGTGTGTGATGTAGTCAGAAAATTGGAGGTAAATGAGTCCTTCAAATATTGCCATGAAACACACACACACACACACACACACCTATATGGAAGGAGCTTGTTTGTTTCGTGGCATAGCCCGGAGGAATCAGAAGCCTCCACTTTTCATACACGATCACAGGGTCCTTAAACGTTTCCCCCCCCCTGTCTGTCTACAAGTTACGTGTGTGTGTGTGTGTGTGACTGTGTGTGTCTGTGTCTGTGTGTGTTCTTACCTATTTGTATCTTTACAGGATTGAGTCAAGCTCGTAAGTAATGTCCCGTATATTAAATAAAATCCTATTATCATATTTTTCTTTAATTAAAGTTATGTATGGTTTTGATACACACCATTTCTTCTTATGGATGGTAATTTGTTCCATGTGTGTGTGTGTGTGTGTGTGTGTGTGTGTGTGTGTGTTGTGAAAGGCGGCCGGCAGGCATACTAGTAAGAAAAAACACCTCACCCTCTCTCTCTCTCTCATAATCTCACACACACACACTCCCTCTCTCTCTCTCTCTCTCTCATAATCACACACACACACTCCCCCTCTCTCTCTCATAATCACCCTCTCTCTCTCTCTCTCTCTCTCTTTCTCTCTCTCTCTCTCTCTCACATTTCCCCTCATTTCTCCCTCCTTCCCTCTCCTCTCTCTCTTTCATTTTCCCTCTCTCCTCTCTCTCTCTCTCTTTCTGTTTTTGGAATAACATCGTGTAATTTCCGTAGACTTAAATTCATCTTTATCACGTTCCATCCACACACACACTACATCCAAAAATATGGGTTTTTGGAATAGGTAAAAAATATTGTCAAATCCCATATTTGACCTATGGGTGTGCAAGATTTGGTCACATGGGTTGGGGGTTACCAGAAGGGGGGGCAAAACTTTCTCCGTTTTCCTTTACGATGCACCGTTTTTGAGTTATGGCCACTTTTTTGGAAAAAAATTTGAACCGATTTTTGACCATGAAGAACTATATGGATTAGGATGAAATTTGGTATGGATGTACAGTTAGTAAATTGGGCGAGACAGATTTTTTATTTTTTCTCTACGATGCACCGTTTTTGAGTTATGGCCACTTTTTTGGAAATTTTTTTGAACCGATTTTTGACCATGAAGATCTATATGGATTTGGATGAAATTTGGTATGGAAGTACAGTTGGTAAATTGGGCTATATTTTTTTTTCATTTTTTCTCTATGACCTTCTGTTCAAAAGTTATGACAATTTTCGTGTCTAAAATAACTGACCAAATTATGACAATGATAAAAAAATATTCAATGATTAATTAATGTTTGAACATGAATAATATCTAATACCAAAGACTCACTCACACAACAAACAACAAAATTAATGTAACTCAACAGTGTGTGTGTGTGTGTGTGTGTGTGTGTGTGTTGCTATGTGAGTAACGTATGTCTATTCGCATATATTTATGAATGAATGTGTGTGTGTGTGTGTGTGTGTGTGTGTGTGTGTGTGTAACGTAGGCCTATGTGTGTGTGCATTCGTATATTCTCATGACTGTGTGTGTGTGTGTGTAACGTAGGCCTATGTGTGTGTGCATTCGTATATTCTCATAACTCTGTGTGTGTGTGTGCGTGTGTGTGTGTAACGTAGGCCTATGTGTGTGTGTGCATTCGTATATTCTCATGACTGTGTGTGTATGTGTGTGTAACGTAGGCCTATGTGTGTGTGCATTCGTATATTCTCATGACTGTGTGTGTGTGTGTGTGTGTGTTTGTGTGTAACGTAGGCCTATGTGTGTGCATTCGTATATTCTCATAATTGTGTGTGTGTGTGTGTGTGTGTGTGTGTGTAACGTAGGCCTATGTGTGTGTGCATTCGTATATTCTCATGACTGTGTGTGTGTGTGTGTAACGTAGGCCTATGTGTGTGTGCATTCGTATATTCTCATAACTCTGTGTGTGTGTGTGCGTGTGTGTGTGTAACGTAGGCCTATGTGTGTGTGCATTCGTATATTCTCATAACTCTGTGTGTGTGTGTGTGTAACGTAGGCCTATGTGTGTGTGTTATTCGTATATTCTCATGACTGTGTGTGTGTGTGTGTGTGTGTGTGTATGTGTGTGTGTGAAACGTAGGCCTATGTGTGTGTGCATTCGTATATTCTCATGACTGTGTGTGTGTGTGTGTGTGTGTGTGTGTGTAACGTAGGCCTATGTGTGTGCATTCGTATATTCTCATAATTGTGTGTGTGTGTGTGTGTGTGTGTGTGTGTAACGTAGGCCTATGTGTGTGCATTCGTATATTCTCATAATTGTGTGTGTGTGTGTGTGTGTGTGTGTGTGTAACGTAGGCCTATGTGTGTGCATTCGTATATTCTCATAATTGTGTGTGTGTGTGTGTGTGTGTGTGTGTGTGTGTGTCTTCTTCAGTTATTCCTGTGTTCATTGCATATAAAAAAAAATATATAATTTATAATGTCAAGTTAGTATGAGGACTGGAGTAAAAACCAGCAAGGTGAATATCTAATAACTCTTCCTCTAACTACACTCCTTTCCAACTTTGACATAAAAGCTCAAAGTCATTTTTACCTTAAACTTTACTACACTCTCATCACCCAATCACTGATCATTATATCAGATGTATAGAAACTCTGCTTTTCCATCAGAGCTCAACCTCTTACCTCTTCAACTAGACTCCATTTCAGACTTTACTCCAACTTTTACTAAACTGCTCAGTCTATCCCAAACTCCCGCACCCCCCTAACCTCCCCCCCCCCCAAGCCTGTCCCCCTATTCCCGCACCCCCTGGTTTGGGTTATCGTATTTCATAAAAGGTATTTAAGTCGGCTGTTAAATTTCTCATTCCTTCCCATTCTTCCTTCAACCCTTCCCATTCTCTTTTCAACCCTTCCCATTCTTAGGATGGTAGTTAACGTGTGTGTGTGTGTTATTGGTTTAAGTAGTGTGTAGCTACATGTATTAAATTAAAAGATGGTAGTTAACCTATTTATTGGAAAGTCTATCATCTAAGGAACAGAGGAAAGCTGTCAAACTCTTACGTGAGTTACCCCTATACGGATGATTATATTTGACCGCGACTGTACATACGCAGGGACAGTCAGCGGCAGAAGTCCTGTCGCCTCACCTGCTGCTTCATAGAGGCAAAAAATGTTCATAGACTCGAGAAATACACATGTTTTCTACACATAATAATATCGAGTCCATGAACATCGCGTACCTCGGTGAAGCAAGTGAGGCGACAGGACTTTTGCCACCGACTGGACACCACTACATGTGAGAAGGCTGTTTGTTATCAAAAACCTTCAGTCGTGGTGTCATTTTGTATTGCGCAGAAAGTGAATAATTTATTGTATCCTTATAGGGGAAGTTTAGTGTTGGTAAATCTGGAGCAACTGAATCATCCAAATTATTCCAAGCAACAACAGAACACCATTATTTTTGTTTATCTGGTCCTGTTTCCTGGCATTATTATTATTATTATTATTATTATTATTTATATTGTTATTATTATTAT
>JAWQEG010000716.1:207500-252500 GCA_033782935.1 Petrolisthes cinctipes
TAGGGGGACAGGCTTGGAGGGGGGTGGGGTTAGGGGGGTGCGGGAATAGGGGGACAGGCTTGGTGGGAGGGGGTGCGGGAATATGGGACAAGCTTGGGGGGTAGGGGGTTTGGGGGGTGCAGGAATATGGGACAGGCTTGGGGGGGGGGTGCCGGGGGTGCGGGAATAGGTTACAGGCTTTCTACCCACCACAAGCCTGTCTCCCTATTCCTGCACCCCCTAAATATTTGCTCATTACGAGTCTAACACGTGTTATATGGTTTGTATAACCTTACAGTCGGTGTCAATAATAAACATCCACATATGGGTATCTCAAACAATTTACTGTCTAATGTTTTCACGTTTACATATGATGTTATTGTTTTAAGTAGTGTGTAGCTGCTTGTATTAAATTAAAAGATGGTAGTTAACGTGTGTGTGTGTGTGTGTGTGTGTTATTGTTTTAAGTAGTGTGTAGCTGCTTGTATTAAATTAAAAGATGGTAGTTAACGTGTGTGTGTGTGTGTGTGTGTGTTATTGTTTTAAGTAGTGTGTAGCTGCTTGTATTAAATTAAAAGATGGTAGTTAACGTGTGTGTGTGTGTGTTATTGTTTTAAGTAGTGTGTAGCTGCTTGTATTAAATTAAAAAGATGGTAGTTAACCTGTATGTGTGTGTGTGTGTGTGATATTGTTTTAAGTAGTGTGTAGCTGCTTGTATTAAATTAAAAGATGGTAGTTAACCTGTGTGTGTGTTATTGTTTTAAGTAGTGTGTAGCTGCTTGTATCAAATCAAAAGATGGTAGTTAACGTGTGTGTGTGTGTTATTGGTTTAAGTAGTGTGTAGCTACATGTATTAAATTAAAAGATGGTAGTTAACCTATTTATTGGAAAGTCTATCATCTAAGGAACAGAGGAAAGCTGTCAAACTCTTACGTGAGTTACCCCTATACGGATGATTATATTTGACCGCGACTGTACATACGCAGGGACAGTCAGCGGCAGAAGTCCTGTCGCCTCACCTGCTGCTTCATAGAGGCAAAAAATGTTCATAGACTCGAGAAATACACATGTTTTCTACACATAATAATATCGAGTCTATGAACATCGCGTACCTCGGTGAAGCAAGTGAGGCGACAGGACTTTTGCCACCGACTGGACACCACTACATGTGAGAAGGCTGTTTGTTATAAAAAACCTTCAGTCGTGGTGTCATTTTGTATTGCGCAGAAAGTGAACTGTTGTTATGGATGTATATTATTTTACACTGTTAATTTGTAATGAATGTGTGTACAGCCACAATCAAATATCCACCGACACTTTTTTCCCTTCGTAGTAAATATCTTGGTAATAAAGAACAACACGTGTATGATTTTGCAGCACCTCATAAAGATAATTGAGGGGGTTGAGTTGACATAAGGTGTTGTTGTATGATTATATTTTGATATGATACTGATTTATTTGTACGATGGAAGGAAAGTGTTGGTGGTTATTTGATTGTGGCTGTACTTAATAATACTAATAATATGACCAAGGTAGTTGTATTATGAACCAGTATCTATCCTATCAACATGTGTAATTTATCATTTGTGAAGTATATATATCTGTCATCTCTGCATTCAAATTGTGTTACAACATTAATATTGCTCAATGATACATACATACATACATACATACATAGGTGGAAATGAAACCAACACACTAAAATATACACTTCTTATTTTCTACTTCAAATGTAAAAGTTTTTTATTGTTGGAGTCATTTCGCCAACAGGTCATTTCGCCCACACTGTGGAGTCATTTCGCCCACAGGTCATTTTGCTTACAGGAATAGAAAAAGGAGAGGATGAAGGAGAAGAAGGTGTAGAAAAGGAAGGAGAAAAGGGACGAGAGGATGAAGGAGTAGAGGAAGGAGAAGAAGGAGTGAAAGAGATAGAAAAAGGAGAAGATGGAGTAGAAGAAGGAGAAGAATGAGTAGAAAAAGAAGGAGCAGAAGAAGTAGAAAAAGTAGTGGGAGGAGAAGAAGAAGTAGAGGAAGGAGGAGTAGAAGATGGAGAAGAGGAAGGAGAAAAAGGAGAGGAAGGAAAAGAAGAATGAGTAGAAAAAGGAGTAAAAGAAGTAGAAAAGGAAGGAGTAGAGGGACGAGAGGATGAAGGAGTAAAAGATGGAGTAGAAAAAGTAGAAAACGAAGGAGTAGAAAAAGGAGAAGAAGAAGTAGAAAAGGAAGGAGAAGAAGGAGTAAAGAAGTAGAAAAAGAAGAAGGAGTAGAAATAGGAGAAGAAGAAGTAGAAAAGGAAGGAGAAGGAGTAAAGAAGTAGAAAAAGGAGAAGGAGTAGAAAAAAGGAGAAGGATTAAGGGAAGGAGAAGGAGGAGTAGAAGAAAAAAGAGTATAAAAATGTTCACATATTTATAATGACAATGCTGGCAGTGATGCAAAATTTATACAACCAACCCATTGTGTAATATTGGTTGAAACTTAAATTAAGGTGATTATTATTTTGTTGGAGTTACTTTATTAAATATATTTCCATGTTAAATTGGCCACAAGCACTTTACTTTACTTTACTTTACTTCAAATGAGTTATGTAAATAGATATCGATAAATTTACGAGTTGGGTGGTAAATTTGGAGCAAATGATTCCTCCAAACTATTCCAGGCAACAACAACAGAACACCATTAGTTTTGTTCATCTGGTCCTGTTGTTTCCTAGCATACTTTGGAGGAATCAAGGCACTCCAATGTAACAAAAGTGAATAAATTACCCCCTTACTAGATAAAATAATAATAATAATAATAATAATAATAAAATAATAGTAATAATCACCTTAAAAGATAAAATAATAATAATATTAATAATAATAACAATAGTAATAATCACCTTAAAAGATAAAATAATAATCCCACCAATCCCACCTTTATACCTTTATTATTATTATTATTATTATTATTATTATTATTATTATTTCTTAGATTAAGGAACCCTGTGTGTGATGTAGTCAGAAAATAATAATAATATAATAATAATAATAATAATAATAATAATAAAATAATAGTAATAATCACCTTAAAAAAAAAAATAATAATAATAATAATAAAATAATAGTAATAATCACCTTAAAAGATAAAATACTACTACTACTACAACTAATAATAAAATAATAATAATAATAATCACCTTCCGATGTAAATATAATTATGAATAGTATACTGAACTTGTAATTAGTTGGTTAGTTGGAGTAAAAGGATGAATTGGAGACTACTGAAGCCTCCAAACTATTCCACAAACCAATCCAACCTTTATACCTTTATTATTATTATTATTATTATTATTATTATTATTATTATTATTATTATTTGTCGTTATCAATAAGGAATGTGTATCAAATCAAAGACATATTTATGAAAAGTTGTACCTTTCGTATTATTATTATTATTATTATTATTATTATTATTATATTATTATTATTATTATTTTTGTCGATTAATATTTCTTAGATTAAGGAACCCTGTGTGTGATGTAGTCAGAAAATTGGAGGTAAACGAGTTCTTCAAATATTGCCATGAAACACACACACACACACACACACACACACACACACACACACACCTATTTGGAAGGAGCTTGTTTGTTTCGTGGCATAGTCAGGAGGAATCGAAGCCTCCAATTCTCATACACGATCACAGGGTCCTTAAAAGATTTGTATAATATTTGATCGATAAAATTTTTTTGTGTATATTATTGTGAAAAAAAAAACATGTCATTTGAAATTTTGGACCTCATGTGGATTTGAAAACACGCATTAACAAACAAACAAACAAACTCGTGTAAAATGCAAGTTATCTGTATTTATTATTTACAAAAAAAATACTTATTCTTTGTGTTGTTAAAGGGATATATATATAGCACTTTGTTTTGGGTGGTAAATCTGGAGCAAATGATTCCTCCAAACTATTCCAGGCAACAACAGGATACCATTATTTTTCTTCATCTAGTCCTGTTTCCTGGCATACTTTGGAAGAATCAAGGCACTCCAATATTTTAAAAGTTTACTATTCTTTTAATTTGGACTGTGTTATGTATGGTGTGTACAGTGAGCAGCATAAGTTGGCTTCATTTCCACCTGTGTATGTATGTATGTACAGCCACAATCAAATATTTATCCACCCACACTTTCCTTCCACCGTAGTAAATATCTTGGTAATAAAGAACAACATATGTATGATTTTGCAACACCTCATAATAATGATAATAATTGAGGGGGTTGAGTTGATGTAAGGTGTTGCTGTATGATTATATTTTACAACACCTTATAATAATAATAATAATAATAATAATAATAATAATAATAATAATAATAATCAGTATCATTTCAAAATATAATCATACAACAACACCACCTTACATCAACTCAACCCCCTCAATTATTATAATTATTATGAGGTGTTGCAAAATCATACACGTGTTGTTCTTTATTACCAAGATATTTATTACCATGGAAGGAAAGTGTTGGTGGATATTTGATTGTGGCTGTACAATTGACCACAATATTCATTCATACAAGCTGTTGGTTTCAAGATATCATAATAAACACACAAGATATAAGACAATAATAAAACTACAACACAACTTTATACTGAAGTGAATAATTTATTGTATCCTTATAGGGGAAGTTTAGTGTTGGTAAATCTGGAGCAACTGAATCATCTAAATTATTCCAAGCAACAACAGAACACCATTATTTTTGTTTATCTGGTCCTGTTTCCTGGCACTATTATTATTATTATTATTATTATTATTATTATTATTATTATTATTATTATTATTATTATGTTTGCTCTTCTGGTCCTGTTTCCTGGCAGTATTATTATTATTATTGTTTTTATTATTATTATTATTATTATTATTATTATTATTATTATTATTATTATTATTATTATTATTATTATTATTTTTGTTCATCTGGTCCTGTTGTTTCCTGGCATACTTTGGAGGAATCAAGGCACTCCAATGTAACCAAAGTGAATTACCACTTTAACACTGTAGAATAATCTATGCTGTTTATAGAATAGATTGAAGGAATCATTTACTCCAGATTTACAACCCTACACTGTACTACCCTCCTTAATTAATCTTAGATAATCCTAGTTAATTGAGTAACAGTACAGCCACAATCAAATATCCACCAACACTTTCCTTCCATGGTAGTAATTATCTTGGTCATAAAGAACAACACATGTATGATTTTGCAACACCTCATAATAATAATAATAATAATAATAATAATTGAGAGGGTTGAGGTGTTGTAAGGTGTTATTGTATGATTATATCTTGCAGCACCTAATAATAATAATAATAATAATAATAATAATAATAATAATTGAGGGGGTTGCGGTGTTGTAAGGTGTTGTTGTTGTATGATTATATTTTGATATGATACTGATTTATTTGTACGATGGAAGGAAAGTGTTGGAGGATATTCGATGGTGGCTGTACAAGAATAAGATTGGCTCCACATATGATAATTAATCTCTATCTGGATACAAGACAAATTAGAGAGATTTTTTTTTTTTTTTTTTTTTTTTTTTGAGAAACTGGCAAAAAAAAAAAAAAAATTATTATAATAATGAATAATATACTAGAAAATTAAAATATTTCAAATTTAAAAACTATGAATACAATACAAATTAGACAAAAAAATGTATTGAGAAACTGGCAAAAAAAAAAAAAAAAAAAAAAAAAAAAAATAATAATAATAATGAATAATCTACAATATAAATATCTTAAATTAAAAAAAAGTATGAATAAAATGCCAAGGGAATCAATGCACATACAAATTAATACATAATACATAAAACAGGGAGAATTTATATTGAAGTTAGAATTTTAACAAGTAATAATTATATATCATTAGGCAGCTGTTGACATACAAACAAACAAACAAACAGCAGGTATAAACACTGTTGAAAAAGTGACAAATAAAGGAAATAAAAAACAAAGAATTATTTACAGTGTATTTTAATTAATGAAGAAGTCAAGAGAGTAAATAATAATAATAATAATAATAGAAATAATAATAATAATAATGAAAATAATAATAATAATAATAATAATGAAAATAATAATAATAATAATAATAATAATAATAACGAAAATAATGATAATAATAATAATAATGAAAATAATAATAATAATAATAATAATAATAATAAAAATAATAATAATAATAATGAAAATAATAATAATAATAAAGTTTTATCACCTGTATAAGAAGTGAGTTTTATTTTCATGACAAATCAACATATCTCTGATTATTCTTTCTCTGTTATTTCACTAAGAGAGAGAGAGAGAGAGAGAGAGAGAGAGAGAGAGAGAGAGAGAGAGAGAGAGAGAGAGAGAGAGGGAAAATACTATCCTTTTTTTCGTTAGAGAGAGACCACCAATTTTTTTTTTTTTTTTTTTTTTTTTTTACATACTGTGGGTGAATAATTTGCACTCCAAAATATCGAAAGCATACCACAGTAATCCCTTAAAGGGGTGCGGGAATAGGGGGTCGGGGGGGTTTTGGGGGGTGCGGGAGTAGGGGGACAGGCTTGGGGGGGGCGTTAGGGGGGTTCGGGAATATGGGACAGGCTTTCTACCCACCTCAAGCCTGTCCCCCTACTCCCGCACCCCCCCAAACCCCCCAAGCCTGTCCCCTACTCCCGCACCCCCCTAAACCCCCCCCCCAAGCCCGTCCCCTTATTCCCGCACCCCCTTAAGGAACCCTGTGTGTGATGTAGTCAGAAAATTGGAGGTAAATGAGTCCTTCAAATATTGCCATGAAACACACACACACACACACACACACACACACATACATAGTCACACACACACACACACACACACACTCACACCTATATGGAAGGAGCTTGTTTGTTTCGTGGCATAGCCAGGAGGAATTAGAAGCCTCCACTTTTCATACACGATCACAGGGTCCTTAAACGTTCGCCCCCCCTTGTCTGTCTACAAGTTACGTGTGTGTGTGTGTGTGTGTGTGACTGTGTGTGTCTGTGTCTGTGTGTGTGTGTGTTCTTACCTATTTGTATCTTTACAGGATTGAGTCAAGCTCGTAAGTAATGTCCAGTATATTAAATAAAATCCTATTATCATATTTTTCTTTAATTAAAGTTATGTATGGTTTTGATACACACCATTTCTTCTTATGGATGGTAATTTGTTCCATGTGTGTGTGTGTGTGTGTGTGTGTGTGTTGTGAAAGGCGGCCGGCAGGCATACTAGTAAGAAAAAACACCTCACCCTCTCTCTCTCTCTCGCATAATCTCACACACACACACTCCATCTCTCTCTCTCTCTCTCTCTCTCTCTCATAATTACACACACACACACTCCCCCTCTCTCTCTCATAATCACCCCCCCCCCCTCTCTCTCTCTCTCTCTCGCTCTCCCTCTCTCACATTTCCCCTCATTTCTCCCTCCTTCCCTCTCCCCTCTCTCTTTCATTTTCCCTCTCTCCTCTCTCTCTCTCTATCTCTCTGTCTTTGGAATAACATCGTGTAATTTCCGTAGACTTAAATTCATCTTTATCACGTTCCATCCACACACACCCCACATCCAAAAATATGGGTTTTTGGAATAGGTCAAAAATATTGTCGAATCCCACATTTGACCTATGGGTGTGCAAGATTTGGTCATATGGGTGGGGTTCCACTTTTTTGGAAAAAAATTTGAACCGATTTTTGACCATGAAGATCTATATGGATTAGGATGAAATTTGGTATGGATGTACAGTTGGTAAATTGGGCGAGACGGATTTTTTATTTTTTCTCTACGATGCACCGTTTTTGAGTTATGGCCACTTTTTTGGAAATGTTTTTGAACCGATTTTTGACCATGAAGATCTATATGGATTAGGATGAAATTTGGTATGGATGTACAGTTGGTAAATTGGGCGAGTCGGATTTTTTATTTTTTCTCTACGATGCACCGTTTTTGAGTTATGGCCACTTTTTTGGAAATGTTTTTGAACCGATTTTTGACCATGAAGATCTATATGGATTTGGATGAAATTTGGTATGGAAGTACAGTTGGTAAATTGGGCTATACTTTTTTTTCATTTTTTCTCTATGACCTTCTGTTCAAAAGTTATGTCAATTTTCGTGTCTAAAATAACTGACCAAATTATGACAATGATAAAAAAATATTCAATGATTAATTAATGTTTGAACATGAATAATATCTAATACCAAAGACTCACTCACACAACAAACAACAAAATTAATGTAACTCAACAGTGTGTGTGTGTGTGTGTGTTGCTATGTGAGTAACGTATGTCTATTCGCATATATTTATGAATGAATGTGTGTGTGTGTGTGTGTGTGTGTGTGTGTAACGTAGGCCTATGTGTGTGTGCATTCGTATATTCTCATGACTGTGTGTGTGTGTGTGTAACGTAGGCCTATGTGTGTGTGCATTCGTATATTCTCATAACTCTGTGTGTGTGTGTGTGTGTGTGTGTGTAACGTAGGCCTATGTGTGTGTGCATTCGTATATTCTCATGACTGTGTGTGTGTGTATGTAACGTAGGCCTATGTGTGTGTGCATTCGTATATTCTCATAACTCTGTGTGTGTGTGTGCGTGTGTGTGTGTAACGTAGGCCTATGTGTGTGTGTGCATTCGTATATTCTCATGACTGTGTGTGTATGTGTGTGTAACGTAGGCCTATGTGTGTGTGCATTCGTATATTCTCATGACTGTGTGTGTGTGTGTGTGTGTGTGTGAAACGTAGGCCTATGTGTGTGTTCATTCGTATATTCTCATGACTGTGTGTGTGTGTGTGTGTGTGTGTGTAACGTAGGCCTATGTGTGTGCATTCGTATATTCTCATAATTGTGTGTGTGTGTGTGTGTGTGTGTCTTCTTCAGTTATTCCTGTGTTCATTGCATATAAAAAAAAATATATAATTTATAATGTCAAGTTAGTATGAGGACTGGAGTAAAAACCAGCAAGGTGAATATCCAATAACTCTTCCTCTAACTACACTCCTTTCCAACTTTGACATAAAATCTCAAAGTCTTTTTTACCTTAAACTTTACTACACACTCTCATCACCCAATCACTGATCATTATATCAGATGTATAGAAACTCTGCTTTTCCATCAGAGCTCAACCTCTTACCTCTTCAACTAGACTCCATTTCAGACTTTACTCCAACTTTTACTAAACTGCTCAGTCTATCCCATACTCCCGCACCCCCCTAACCCCCCCCCCCCAAGCCTGTCCCCCTATTCCCGCACCCCCTGGTTTGGGTTATCGTATTTCATAAAAGGTATTTAAGTCGGTTGTTAAATTTCTCATTCCTTCCCATTCTTCCTTCAACCCTTCCCATTCTTCCTTCAACCCTTCCCATTCTTCCTTCAACCCTTCCCATTCTTCCTTCAACCCTTCCCATTCTCTTTTCAACCCTTCCCATTCTTCTACCACCCTTCCATTCTTCGTTCAACCCTTCCCATTCTCTTTTCAACCCTTCCCATTCTTCCTTCAACCCTTCCCATTCTTCCTTCAACCCTTCCCATTCTCTTTTCAACCCTTCCCATTCTTTTTCCAATCCTTCCCATTTTCCCAGCCAAGGAGAATAGGAAAAAGATGGACCTAATTAAAATTTCCGAAAATTTGACGTCCACTTGTCATCCAAATTATAATGAAACGAGACATTGACGAGTGTGTAAACTATGATATTTGGGTTTGTTGTTGTACTATAAGGTTATACAAACCATATAACACGTGTTAGACTCGTAATGAGCAAATATTTAGGGGGTGCAGGAATAGGGGGACAGGCTTGGAGGGGGGTGGGGTTAGGGGGGCGCCGGAATAGGGGGACAGGCTTGGTGGGAGGGGGTGCGGGAATATGGGATAGGCTTGGGGGGTAGGGGGTTTGGGGGGTGCAGAAATATGGGACAGGCTTGGGGGGGGTGCCGGGGGTGCGGGAATAGGTTACAGGCTTTCTACCCACCACAAGCCTGTCTCCCTATTCCTGCACCCCCTAAATATTTGCTCATAACGAGTCTAACACGTGTTATATGGTTTGTATAACCTTACAGTCGGTGTCAATAATAAACATCCACATATGGGTATCTCAAACAATTTACTGTCTAATGTTTTCACGTTTACATATGATGTTATTGTTTTAAGTAGTGTGTAGCTGCTTGTATTAAATTAAAAGATGGTAGTTAACGTGTGTGTGTGTGTGTTATTGTTTTAAGTAGTGTGTAGCTGCTTGTATTAAATTAAAAAGATGGTAGTTAACCTGTATGTGTGTGTGTGTGTGTGATATTGTTTTAAGTAGTGTGTAGCTGCTTGTATTAAATTAAATTATGGTAGTTAACCTGTGTGTGTGTTATTGTTTTAAGTAGTGTGTAGCTGCTTGTATCAAATCAAAAGATGGTAGTTAACGTGTGTGTGTGTGTTATTGGTTTAAGTAGTGTGTAGCTACATGTATTAAATTAAAAGATGGTAGTTAACCTATTTATTGGAAAGTCTATCATCTAAGGAACAGAGGAAAGCTGTCAAACTCTTACGTGAGTTACCCCTATACGGATGATTATATTTGACCGCGACTGTACATACGCAGGGGTTAGGGGGGTTCGGGAATATGGGACAGGCTTTCTACCCACCTCAAGCCTGTCCCCCTACTCCAGCACCCCCCCAAAACCCCCCAAGCCTGTCCCCTACTCCCGCACCCCCCTAAACCCCCCCCAAGCCCGTCCCCTTATTCCCGCACCCCCTTAAGGAACCCTGTGTGTGATGTAGTCAGAAAATTGGAGGTAAATGAGTCCTTCAAATATTGCCATGAAACACACACACACACACACACACACACCTATATGGAAGGAGCTTGTTTGTTTCGTGGCATAGCCAGGAGGAATCAGAAGCCTCCACTTTTCATACACGATCACAGGGTCCTTAAACGTTTCCCCCCCCCACTGTCTGTCTACAAGTTACGTGTGTGTGTGTGTGTGTGACTGTGTGTATCTGTGTGTGTGTGTGTTCTTACCTATTTGTATCTTTACAGGATTGAGTCAAGCTCGTAAGTAATGTCCCGTATATTAAATAAAATCCTATTATCATATTTTTCTTTAATTAAAGTTATGTATGGTTTTGATACACACCATTTCTTCTTATGGATGGTAATTTGTTCCATGTGTGTGTGTGTGTGTGTGTGTGTGTGTGTGTGTGTGTTGTGAAAGGCGGCCGGCAGGCATACTAGTAAGAAAAAACACCTCACCCTCTCTCTCTCTCTCATAATCTCACACACACACACTTCCTCTCTCTCTCTCTCTCTCTCATAATCACACACACACACTCCCCCTCTCTCTCTCATAATTACCCTCTCTCTCTCTCTCTCTTTCTCTTTCTCTCTCTCTCACATTTCCCCTCATTTCTCCCTCCTTCCCTCTCCTCTCTCTCTTTCATTTTCCCTCTCTCCTCTCTCTCTCTCTCTTTCTGTCTTTGGAATAACATCGTGTAATTTCCGTAGACTTAAATTCATCTTTATCACTTTCCATCCACACACACACACACACCACATCCAAAAATATGGGTTTTTGGAATAGGTCAAAAATATTGTCAAATCCCATATTTGACCTATGGGTGTGCAAGATTTGGTCACATGGGTGGGGGTTACCAGAAGGGGGGGCAAAACTTTCTCCGTTTTCCTTTACGATGCACCGTTTTTGAGTTATGGCCACTTTTTTGGAAAAAAATTTGAACCGATTTTTGACCATGAAGATCTATATGGATTAGGATGAAATTTGGAATGGATGTACAGTTGGTAAATTGGGCGATGCGGATTTTTTATTTTTTCTCTACGATGCACCGTTTTTGAGTTATGGCCACTTTTTTGGAAATTTTTTTGAACCGATTTTTGACCATGAAGATCTATATGGATTAGGATGAAATTTGGTATGGAAGTACAGTTGGTAAGTTGGGCTATATTTTTTTTTCATTTTTTCTCTATGACCTTCTGTTCAAAAGTTATGTCAATTTTCGTGTCTAAAATAACTGACCAAATTATGACAATGATAAAAAAATATTCAATGATTAATTAATGTTTGAATATGAATAATATCTAATACCAAAGACTCACTCACACAACAAACAACAAAATTAATGTAACTCAACAGTGTGTGTGTGTGTGTGTGTGTGTGTTGCTATGTGAGTAACGTATGTCTATTCGCATATATTTATGAATGAATGTGTGTGTGTGTGTGTGTGTGTGTGTGTGTAACGTAGGCCTATGTGTGTGTGCATTCGTATATTCTCATGACTGTGTGTGTGTGTGTGTGTAACGTAGGCCTATGTGTGTGTGCATTCGTATATTCTCATGACTGTGTGTGTGTGTGTGTAACGTAGGCCTATGTGTGTGTGCATTCGTATATTCTCATAACTCTGTGTGTGTGTGTGCGTGTGTGTGTGTAACGTAGGCCTATGTGTGTGTGTGCATTCGTATATTCTCATGACTGTGTGTGTATGTGTGTGTAACGTAGGCCTATGTGTGTGTGCATTCGTATATTCTCATGACTGTGTGTGTGTGTGTGTGTGTGTGTGTGTGTGTGTGAAACGTAGGCCTATGTGTGTGTTCATTCGTATATTCTCATGACTGTGTGTGTGTGTGTGTGTGTGTGTGTGTAACGTAGGCCTATGTGTGTGCATTCGTATATTCTCATAATTGTGTGTGTGTGTGTGTGTGTGTGTGTGTCTTCTTCAGTTATTCCTGTGTTCATTGCATAAAAAAAAAATATATAATTTATAATGTCAAGTTAGTATGAGGACTGGAGTAAAAACCAGCAAGGTGAATATCCAATAACTCTTCCTCTAACTACACTCCTTTCCAACTTTGACATAAAAGCTCAAAGTCTTTTTTACCTTAAACTTTACTACACTCTCATCACCCAATCACTGATCATTATATCAGATGTATAGAAACTCTGCTTTTCCATCAGAGCTCAACCTCTTACCTCTTCAACTAGACTCCATTTCAGACTTTACTCCAACTTTTACTAAACTGCTCAGTCTATCCCATACTCCCGCACCCCCCTAACCCCCCCCCCCCCCAAACCTGTCCCCCTATTCCCGCACCCCCTGGTTTGGGTTATCGTATTTCATAAAAGGTATTTAAGTCGGCTGTTAAATTTCTCATTCCTTCCCATTCTTCCTTCAACCCTTCCCATTCTCTTTTCAACCCTTCCCATTCTTCCTTCAACCCTTCCCATTCTTCCTTCAACCCTTCCCATTCTTCTACCACCCTTCCATTCTTCGTTCAACCCTTCCCATTCTCTTTTCAACCCTTCCCATTCTTCCTTCAACCCTTCCCATTCTTCCTTCAACCCTTCCCATTCTTCTACCACCCTTCCCATTCTCTTTTCAACCCTTCCCATTCTTCCTTCAACCCTTCCCATTCTTCCTTCAACCCTTCCCATTCTCTTTTCAACCCTTCCCATTCTTCCTTCAACCCTTCCCATTCTTCCTTCAACCCTTCCCATTCTCTTTTCAACCCTTCCCATTCTTCCTTCAACCCTTCCCATTCTTCCTTCAACCCTTCCCATTCTCTTTTCAACCCTTCCCATTCTTCCTTCAACCCTTCCCATTCTTCCTTCAACCCTTCCCATTCTCTTTTCAACCCTTCCCATTATTTTTCAAATCCTTCCCATTTTCCCAGCCAAGGAGAATAGGAAAAAGATGGACCTAATTAAAATTTCCGAAAATTTGACGTCCACTTGTCATCCAAATTATAATGAAACGAGACATTGACGAGTGTGTAAACTATGATATTTGGGTTTGTTGTTGTACTATAAGGTTATACAAACCATATAACACGTGTTAGACTCGTAATGAGCAAATATTTAGGGGGTGCAGGAATAGGGGGACAGGCTTGGAGGGGGGTGGGGTTAGGGGGGTGCAGGAATAGGGGGACAGGCTTGGTGGGAGGGGGTACGGGAATATGGGACAGGCTTGGGGCGTAGGGGGTTTGGGGGGTGCAGAAATATGGGACAGGCTTGGGGGGGGTGCCGGGGGTGCGGGAATAGGTTACAGGCTTTCTACCCACCACAAGCCTGTCTCCCTATTCCTGCACCCCCTAAATATTTGCTCATTACGAGTCTAACACGTGTTATATGGTTTGTATAACCTTACAGTCGGTGTCAATAATAAACATCCACATATGGGTATCTCAAACAATTTACTGTCTAATGTTTTCACGTTTACATATGATGTTATTGTTTTAAGTAGTGTGTAGCTACATGTATTAAATTAAAAGATGGTAGTTAACCTATTTATTGGAAAGTCTATCATCTAAGGAACAGAGGAAAGCTGTCAAACTCTTACGTGAGTTACCCCTATACGGATGATTATATTTGACCGCGACTGTACATACGCAGGGACAGTCAGCGGCAGAAGTCCTGTCGCCTCACCTGCTGCTTCATAGAGGCAAAAAATGTTCATAGACTCGAGAAATACACATGTTTTCTACACATAATAATATCGAGTCTATGAACATCGCGTACCTCGGTGAAGCAAGTGAGGCGACAGGACTTTTGCCACCGACTGGACACCACTACATGTGAGAAGGCTGTTTGTTATCAAAAACCTTCAGTCGTGGTGTCATTTTGTATTGCGCAGAAAGTGAACTGTTGTTATGGATGTATATTATTTTACACTGTTAATTTGTAATGAATGTGTGTACAGCCACAATCAAATATCCACCGACACTTTTTTCCCTTCGTAGTAAATATCTTGGTAATAAAGAACAACACGTGTATGATTTTGCAGCACCTCATAAAGATAATTGAGGGGGTTGAGTTGACATAAGGTGTTGTTGTATGATTATATTTTGATATGATACTGATTTATTGGTACGATGGAAGGAAAGTGTTGGTGGTTATTGGATTGTGGCTGTACTTAATAATACTAATAATATGACCAAGGTAGTTGTATTCTGAACCAGTATCTATCCTATCAACATGTGTAATTTATCATTTGTGAAGTATATATATCTGTCATCTCTGCATTCAAATTGTGTTACAACATTAATATTGCTCAATGATACATACATACATACATACATACATAGGTGGAAATGAAACCAACACACTAAAATATACACTTCTTATTTTCTACTTCAAATGTAAAAGTTTTTTATTGTTGGAGTCATTTCGCCAACAGGTCATTTCGCCCACACTATGGAGTCATTTCGCCCACAGGTCATTTTGCTTACAGGAATAGAAAAAGGAGAGGATGAAGGAGAAGAAGGTGTAGAAAAGGAAGGAGAAAAGGGAGGAGAGGATAAAAGAGTAGAGGAAGGAGAAGAAGGAGTGAAAGAGATAGAAAAAGGAGAAGATGGAGTAGAGGAAGGAGAAGAATGAGTAGAAAAAGAAGGAGCAGAAGAAGTAGAAAAAGGAGTGGGAGGAGAAGAAGAAGTAGAGGAAGGAGGAGTAGAAGATGGAGAAGAGGAAGGAGAAAAAGGAGAGGAAGGAAAAGAAGAATGAGTAGAAAAAGGAGTAAAAGAAGTAGAAAAGGAAGGAGTAGAGGGACGAGAGGATGAAGGAGTAAAAGATGGAGTAGAAAAAGTAGAAAACGAAGGAGTAGAAAAAGGAGAAGAAGAAGTAGAAAAGGAAGGAGAAGAAGGAGGAAAGAAGTAGAAAAAGAAGAAGGAGTAGAAATAGGAGAAGAAGAAGTAGAAAAGGAAGGAGAAGAAGGAGTAAAGAAGTAGAAAAAGGAGAAGGAGTAGAAAAAAGGAGAAGGAGTAAGGGAAGGAGAAGGAGGAGTAGAAGAAAAAAGAGTATAAAAATGTTCACATATTTATAATGACAATGCTGGCTGTGATGCAAAATTTATACAACCAACCCATTGTGTAATATTGGTTGAAACTAAAATTAAGGTGATTATTATTTTGTTGGAGTTACTTTATTAAATATAATTCCATGTTAAATTGGCCACAATCACTTTACTTTACTTTACTTTACTTCAAATGAGTTATGTAAATAGATATCGATAAATTTACGAGTTGGGTGGTAAATCTGGAGCAAATGATTCCTCCAAACTATTCCAGGCAACAACAACAGAACACCATTAGTTTTGCTCATTTGGCCCTGTTGTTTCCTGGCATACTTTGGAGGAATCAAGGCACTCCAATGTAACAAAAGTGAATAAATTACCCCCTTACAAGATAAAATAATAATAATAATAATAATAATAATAATAATAATAAAATAATAGTAATAATCACCTTAAAAGATAAAATAATAATAATATTATTAATAATAATAATAATAATAATAATAATAATAATAATAATAATAATAGTAATAATCACCTTAAAAGATAAAATAATAATACCACCAATCCCACCTTTATACCTTTATTATTATTATTATTATTATTATTATTATTATCGATTAATATTTCTTAGATTAAGGAACCCTGTGTGTGATGTAGTCAGAAAATAATAATAATATAATAATAATAATAATAATAAAATAATAGTAATAATCACCTTAAAAAATAAAAAATAATAATAGTAATAATAATAATAAAATAATAGTAATAATCACCTTAAAAGATAAAATACTACTACTACTACTAATAATAATAAAATAATAATAATAATAATCACCTTCCGATGTAAATATAATTATGAATAGTATACTGAACTTGTGATTAGTTGGTTAGTTGGAGTAAAAGGATGAATTGGAGACTACTGAAGCCTCCAAACTATTCCACAAACCAATCCCACCTTTATACCTTTATTATTATTATTATTATTATTATTATTATTATTATTATTATTATTATTTGTCGTTATCAATAAGGAATGTGTATCAAATCGAAGACATATTTATGAAAAGTTGTACCTTTATTATTATTATTATTATTATTATTATTATTATTATTATTATTTTTGTCGATTAATATTTCTTAGATTAAGGAACCCTGTGTGTGATGTAGTCAGAAAATTGGAGGTAAACGAGTTCTTCAAATATTGCCATGAAACACACACACACACACACACACACACACACACACACACCTATATGGAAGGAGCTTGTTTGTTTCGTGGCATAGTCAGGAGGAATCGAAGCCTCCAATTCTCATACACGATCACAGGGTCCTTAAAAGATTTGTATAATATTTGATCGATAAAAGTTTTTGGTGTATATTATTGTGAAAAAAAAACATGTCATTTGAAATTTTGGACCTCATGTGGATTTGAAAACACGCATTAACAAACAAACAAACAAACTCGTGTAAAATACAAGTTATCTGTATTTATTATTTACAAAAAAAATACTTATTCTTTGTATTGTTAAAGGGATATATATATAGCACTTTGTTTTGGGTGGTAAATCTGGAGCAAATGATTCCTCCAAACTATTCCAGGCAACAACAGGATACCATTATTTTTCTTCATCTAGTCCTGTTTCCTGGCATACTTTGGAAGAATCAAGGCACTCCAATATTTTAAAAGTTTACTATTCTTTTAATTTGGACTGTGTTATGTATGGTGTGTACAGTGAGCAGCATAAGTTGGCTTCATTTCCACCTGTGTATGTATGTATGTACAACCACAATCAAATATTTATCCACCCACACTTTCCTTCCATCGTAGTAAATATCTTGGTAATAAAGAACAACATGTGTATGATTTTGCAACACCTCATAATAATGATAATAATTGAGGGGGTTGAGTTGATGTAAGGTGTTGTTGTATGATTATATTTTACAACACCTTATAATAATAATAATAATAATAATAATAATAATCAGTATCATTTCAAAATATAATCATACAACAACACCACCTTACATCAACTCAACCCCCTCAATTATTATAATTATTATGAGGTGTTGCAAAATCATACATGTGTTGTTCTTTATTACCAAGATATTTATTACCATGGAAGGAAAGTGTTGGTGGATATTTGATTGTGGCTGTACAATTGACCACAATATTCATTCATACAAGCTGTTGGTTTCAAGATATCATAATAAACACACAAGATATAAGACAATAATAAAACTACAACAAAACTTTATACTGAAGTGAATAATTTATTGTATCCTTATAGGGGAAGTTTAGTGTTGGTAAATCTGGAGCAACTGAATCATCCAAATTATTCCAAGCAACAACAGAACACCATTATTTTTGTTTATCTGGTCCTGTTTCCTGGCATTATTATTATTATTATTATTATTATTAATTATATTGTTATTATTATTATTGTTGTTTTTATTGTTATTATTATTATTATTATTATTATTATTATTATTATTATTATTATTATTATTATTATTATTATTATGTTTGCTCTTCTGGTCCTGTTTCCTGGCAGTATTATTATTATTATTGTTTTTATTATTATTATTATTATTATTATTATTATTATTATTATTATTATTATTATTATTATTATTATTATTATTATTATTTTTGTTCATCTGGTCCTGTTGTTTCCTGGCATACTTTGGAGGAATCAAGGCACTCCAATGTAACCAAAGTGAATTACCACTTTAACACTGTAGAATAATCTATGCTGTTTATAGAATAGTTTGAAGGAATCATTTACTCCAGATTTACAACCCTACACTGTACTACCCTCCTTAAATAATCTTAGATAATCCTAGTTAATTGAGTAACAGTACAGCCACAATCAAATATCCACCAACACTTTCCTTCCATGGTAGTAATTATCTTGGTCATAAAGAACAACACATGTATGATTTTGCAACACCTCATAATAATAATAATAATAATAATAATAATTGAGAGGGTTGAGGTGTTGTAAGGTGTTATTGTATGATTATATCTTGCAGCACCTAATAATAATAATAATAATAATAATAATAATAATAATAATTGAGGGGGTTGCGGCGTTGTAAGGTGTTGTTGTTGTATGATTATATTTTGATATGATACTGATTTATTTGTACGACGGAAGGAAAGTGTTGGAGGATATTCGATGGTGGCTGTACAATAATAAGATTGGCTCCACATATGATAATTATTCTCTATCTGGATACAAGACAAATTAGAGAGATTTTTTTTTTTTTTTTTTTTTTTTTTGAGAAACTGGCAAAAAAAAAAATAATAATAATAATTATGATAATGAATAATATACTAGAAAATTAAAATATTTCAAATTTAAAAACTATGAATACAATACAAATTAGACAAAAAAATGTATTGAGAAACTGGCAAAAAAAAAAAAAAAAAAAAAAAAAAAATTATAATAATAATAATGAATAATCTACAATAAAAATATCTTAAATTAAAAAAAAGTATGAATAAAATGCCAAGGGAATCAATGCACATACAAATTAATACATAATACATAAAACAGGGAGAATTTATATTGAAGTTAGAATTTTAACAAGTAATAATTATATATCATTAGGCAGCTGTTGACATACAAACAAACAAACAAACAGCAGGTATAAACACTGTTGAAAAAGTGACAAATAAAGGAAATAAAAACCAAAGAATTATTTACAGTGTCTTTTAATTAATGAAGAAGTCAAGAGAGTAAATAATAATAATAATAATAATAGAAATAATAATAATAATAATGAAAATAATAATAATAATAATAATAATGAAAATAATAATAATAATAATAATAATAATAATAATAACGAAAATAATGATAATAATAATAATAATGAAAATAATAATAATAATAATAATAATAATAATAAAAATAATAATAATAATAATGAAAATAATAATAATAATAATAATAAAGTTTTATCACCTGTATAAGAAGTGAGTTTTAATTTTCATGACAAATCAACATATCTCTGATTATTCTTTCTCTGTTATTTCACTAAGAGAGAGAGAGAGAGAGAGAGAGAGAGAGAGAGAGAGAGAGAGAGAGAGAGAGAGAGAGAAAGAGAGAGAGAGAAAATACTATCCTTTTTTTCGTTAGAGAGAGACCACCAATTTTTTTTTTTTTTTTTTTTTTTTTTTTTTACATACTGTGAGTGAATTAATTGCACTCCAAAATATCGAGAGCATACCACAGTAATCCCTTAAGGGGGTGCGGGAATAGGGGGTCGGGGGGGTTTTGGGGGGTGCGGGAGTAGGGGGACAGGCTTGGGGGGGGGTTAGGGGGGTTCGGGAATATGGGACAGGCTTTCTACCCACCTCAAGCCTGTCCCCCTACTCCAGCACCCCCTCAAAACCCCCCAAGCCTGTCCCCTACTCCCGCACCCCCCTAAACCCCCCCCCAAGCCCGTCCCCTTATTCCCGCACCCCTTTAAGGAACCCTGTGTGTGATGTAGTCAGAAAATTGGAGGTAAATGAGTCCTTCAAATATTGCCATGAAACACACACACACACACACACACACACACACCTATATGGAAGGAGCTTGTTTGTTTCGTGGCATAGCCAGGAGGAATCAGAAGCCTCCACTTTTCATACACGATCACAGGGTCCTTAAACGTTTCCCCCCCCCCTGTCTGTCTACAAGTTACGTGTGTGTGTGTGTGTGTGTGTGACTGTGTGTGTCTGTGTGTGTTCTTACCTATTTGTATCTTTACAGGATTGAGTCAAGCTCGTACGTAATGTTCCGTATATTAAATAAAATCCTATTATCATATTTTTCTTTAATTAAAGTTATGTATGGTTTTGATACACACCATTTCTTCTTATGGATGGTAATTTGTTCCATGTGTGTGTGTGTGTGTGTGTGTGTGTGTGTTGTTAAAGGCGGCCGGAAGGCATACTAGTAAGAAAAAACACCTCACCCTCTCTCTCTCTCTCATAATCTCACACACACACACTCCCTCTCTCTCTCTCTCTCTCTCATAATCACACACACACACACTCCCCCTCTCTCTCTCATAATCACCCTCTCTCTCTCTCTCTCTCTCTCTCTCTCTCTCTCTCTCTCTCTCACATTTCCCCTCATTTCTCCCTCCTTCCCTCTCCTCTCTCTCTTTCATTTTCCCTCTCTCCTCTCTCTCTCTCTCTCTGTCTTTGGAATAACATCGTGTAATTTCCGTAGACTTAAATTCATCTTTATCACGTTCCATCCACACACACACCACATCCAAAAATATGGGTTTTTGGAATAGGTCAAAAATATTGTCAAATCCCACATTTGACCTATGGGTGTGCAAGATTTGGTCATATGGGTGGGGGTTACCAGAAGGGGGGGCAAAACTTTCTCCGTTTTCCTTTACGATGCACCGTTTTTTAGTTATGGCCACTTTTTTGGAAAAAAATTTGAACCTATTTTTGACCATGAAGATCTATATGGATTAGGATGAAATTTGGTATGGATGTACAGTTGGTAAATTGGGCGAGACGGATTTTTTATTTTTTCTCTACGAGGCACCGTTTTTGAGTTATGGCCACTTTTTTGGAAATTTTTTTGAACCTATTTTTGACCATGAAGATCTATATGGATTTGGATGAAATTTGGTATGGAAGTACAGTTGGTAAATTGGGCTATATTGTTTTTTCATTTTTTCTCTATGACCTTCTGTTCAAAAGTTATGTCAATTTTCGTGTCTAAAATAACTGACCAAATTATGACAATGATAAAAAAATATTCAATGATTAATTAATGTTTGAACATGAATAATATCTAATACCAAAGACTCACTCACACAACAAACAACAAAATTAATGTAACTCAACAGTGTGTGTGTGTGTGTGTGTGTGTGTGTTGCTATGTGAGTAACGTATGTCTATTCGCATATATTTATGAATGAATGTGTGTGTGCGTGTGTGTGTGTGTGTGTGTGTGTGTGTGTAACGTAGGCCTATGTGTGTGTGCATTCGTATATTCTCATAACTCTGTGTGTGTGTGTGCGTGTGTGTGTGTAACGTAGGCCTATGTGTGTGTGTGCATTCGTATATTCTCATGACTGTGTGTGTATGTGTGTGTAACGTAGGCCTATGTGTGTGTGCATTCGTATATTCTCATGACTGTGTGTGTGTGTGTGTGTGTGTGTGTGTGTGTGTGAAACGTAGGCCTATGTGTGTGTTCATTCGTATATTCTCATGACTGTGTGTGTGTGTGTGTGTGTGTGTGTGTAACGTAGGCCTATGTGTGTGCATTCGTATATTCTCATAATTGTGTGTGTGTGTGTGTGTGTGTGTGTGTGTCTTCTTCAGTTATTCCTGTGTTCATTGCATAAAAGAAAAATATATAATTTATAATGTCAAGTTAATATGAGGACTGGAGTAAAAACCAGCAAGGTGAATATCTAATAACTCTTCCTCTAACTACACTCCTTTCCAACTTTGACATAAAATCTCAAAGTCTTTTTTACCTTAAACTTTACTACACACTCTCATCACCCAATCACTGATCATTATATCAGATGTATAGAAACTCTGCTTTTCCATCAGAGCTCAATCTCTTACCTCTTCAACTAGACTCCATTTCAGACTTTACTCCAACTTTTACTAAACTGCTCAGTCTATCCCATACTCCCGCACCCCCCTAACCCCCCCCCCCAAGCCTGTCCCCCTATTCCCGCACCCCCTGGTTTGGGTTATCGTATTTCATAAAAGGTATTTAAGTCGGCTGTTAAATTTCTCATTCCTTCCCATTCTTCCTTCAACCTTTCCCATTCTTCCTTCAACCCTTCCCATTCTTCCTTCAACCCTTCCCATTCTTCCTTCAACCCTTCCCATTCTTCCTTCAACCCTTCCCATTCTTCCTTCAACCCTTCCCATTCTCTTTTCAACCCTTCCCATTCTTTTTCCAATCCTTCCCATTTTCCCAGCCAAGGAGAATAGGAAAAAGATGGACCTAATTAAAATTTCCGAAAATTTGACGTCCACTTGTCATCCAAATTATAATGAAACGAGACATTGACGAGTGTGTAAACTATGATATTTGGGTTTGTTGTTGTACTATAAGGGTATACAAACCATATAACACGTGTTAGACTCGTAATGAGCAAATATTTAGGGGGTGCAGGAATAGGGGGACCCGACTGTAAAGTCGGTGTCAATAATAAATATCCACATATGGGTATCTCAAACAATTTACTGTCTAATGTTTTCACGTTTACATATGATGTTATTGTTTTAAGTAGTGTGTAGCTGCTTGTATTAAATTAAAAGATGGTAGTTAACGTGTGTGTGTGTGTGTTATTGTTTTAAGTAGTGTGTAGCTGCTTGTATTAAATTAAAAAGATGGTAGTTAACCTGTATGTGTGTGTGTGTGTGTGATATTGTTTTAAGTAGTGTGTAGCTGCTTGTATTAAATTAAATTATGGTAGTTAACCTGTGTGTGTGTTATTGTTTTAAGTAGTGTGTAGCTGCTTGTATCAAATCAAAAGATGGTAGTTAACGTGTGTGTGTGTGTTATTGGTTTAAGTAGTGTGTAGCTACATGTATTAAATTAAAAGATGGTAGTTAACCTATTTATTGGAAAGTCTATCATCTAAGGAACAGAGGAAAGCTGTCAAACTCTTACGTGAGTTACCCCTATACGGATGATTATATTTGACCGCGACTGTACATACGCAGGGACAGTCAGCGGCAGAAGTCCTGTCGCCTCACCTGCTGCTTCATAGAGGCAAAAAATGTTCATAGACTCGAGAAATACACATGTTTTCTACACATAATAATATCGAGTCTATGAACATCGCGTACCTCGGTGAAGCAAGTGAGGCGACAGGACTTTTGCCACCGACTGGACACCACTACATGTGAGAAGGCTGTTTGTTATCAAAAACCTTCAGTCGTGGTGTCATTTTGTATTGCGCAGAAAGTGAACTGTTCTTATGGATGTATATTATTTTACACTGTTAATTTGTAATGAATGTGTGTACAGCCACAATCAAATATCCACCGACACTTTTTTCCCTTCGTAGTAAATATCTTGGTAATAACGAACAACACGTGTATGATTTTGCAGCACCTCATAAAGATAATTGAGGGGGTTGAGTTGACATAAGGTGTTGTTGTATGATTATATTTTGATATGATACTGATTTATTTGTACGATGGAAGGAAAGTGTTGGTGGTTATTGGATTGTGGCTGTACTTAATAATACTAATAATATGACCAAGGTAGTTGTATTCTGAACCAGTATCTATCCTATCAACATGTGTAATTTATCATTTGTGAAGTATATATATCTGTCATCTCTGCATTCAAATTGTGTTACAACATTAATATTGCTCAATGATACATACATACATACATACATACATACATAGGTGGAAATGAAACCAACACACTAAAATATACACTTCTTATTTTCTACTTCAAATGTAAAAGTTTTTTATTGTTGGAGTCATTTCGCCAACAGGTCATTTCGCCCACACTGTGGAGTCATTTCGCGCACAGGTCATTTTGCTTACAGGAATAGAAAAAGGAGAGGATGAAGGAGAAGAAGGTGTAGAAAAGGAAGGAGAAAAGGGACGAGAGGATGAAGGAGTAGAGGAAGGAGAAGAAGGAGTGAAAGAGATAGAAAAAGGAGAAGATGGAGTAGAGGAAGGAGAAGAATGAGTAGAAAAAGAAGGAGCAGAAGAAGTAGAAAAAGGAGTGGGAGGAGAAGAAGAAGTAGAGGAAGGAGGAGTAGAAGATGGAGAAGAGGAAGGAGAAAAAGGAGAGGAAGGAAAAGAAGAATGAGTAGAAAAAGGAGTAAAAGAAGTAGAAAAGGAAGGAGTAGAGGGACGAGAGGATGAAGGAGTAAAAGATGGAGTAGAAAAAGTAGAAAACGAAGGAGTAGAAAAAGGAGAAGAAGAAGTAGAAAAGGAAGGAGAAGAAGGAGTAAAGAAGTAGAAAAAGAAGAAGGAGTAGAAATAGGAGAAGAAGAAGTAGAAAAGGAAGGAGAAGAAGGAGTAAAGAAGTAGAAAAAGGAGAAGGAGTAGAAAAAAGGAGAAGGAGTAAGGGAAGGAGAAGGAGGAGTAGAAGAAAAAAGATTATAAAAATGTTCACATATTTATAATGACAATGCTGGCAGTGATGCAAAATTTATACAACCAACCCATTGTGTTATATTGGTTGAAACTTAAATTAAGGTGATTATTATTTTGTTGGAGTTACATTATTAAATATATTTCCATGTTAAATTGGCCACAAGCACTTTACTTTACTTTACTTTACTTCAAATGAGTTATGTAAATAGATATCGATAAATTTACGAGTTGGGTGGTAAATTTGGAGCAAATGATTCCTCCAAACTATTCCAGGCAACAACAACAGAACACCATTAGTTTTGTTCATTTGGTCCTGTTGTTTCCTAGCATACTTTGGAGGAATCAAGGCACTCCAATGTAACAAAAGTGAATAAATTACCCCCTTACAAGATAAAATAATAATAATAATAATAATAATAATAATAATAAAATAATAGTAATAATCACCTTAAAAGATAAAATAATAATAATATTAATAATAATAATAATAATAATACTAATAATAGTAATAATCACCTTAAAAGATAAAATAATAATCCCACCAATCCCACCTTTATACCTTTATTATTATTATTATTATTATTATTATTATTATTATTATTATTATTGTCGATTAATATTTCTTAGATTAAGGAACCCTGTGTGTGATGTAGTCAGAAAATAATAATAATATAATAATAATAATAATAATAATAAAATAATAGTAATAATCACCTTAAAAAATAAAAAATAATAATAGTAATAATAATACAATAGTAATAATCACCTTAAAAGATAAAATACTACTACTAATAATAATAATAATAAAATAATAATAATAATAATCACCTTCCGATGTAAATATAATTATGAATAGTATACTGAACTTGTGATTAGTTGGTTAGTTGGAGTAAAAGGATGAATTGGAGACTACTGAAGCCTCCAAACTATTCCACAAACCAATCCCACCTTTATACCTTTATTATTATTATTATTATTATTATTATTATTATTATTATTATTATTTTTCGTTATCAATAAGGAATGTGTATCAAATCAAAGACATATTTATGAAAAGTTGTACCTTTATTATTATTATTATTATTATTATTATATTATTATTATTATTATTATTTTTGTCGATTAATATTTCTTAGATTAAGGAACCCTGTGTGTGATGTAGTCAGAAAATTGGAGGTAAACGAGTTCTTCAAATATTGCCATGAAACACACACACACACACACACACACACACACACCTATATGGAAGGAGCTTGTTTGTTTCGTGGCATAGTCAGGAGGAATCGAAGCATCCAATTCTCATACACGATCACAGGGTCCTTAAAAGATTTGTATAATATTTGATCGATAAAAATTTTTGGTGTATATTATTGTGAAAAAAAAAACATGTCATTTGAAATTTTGGACCTCATGTGGATTTGAAAACACGCATTAACAAACAAACAAACAAACTCGTGTAAAATGCAAGTTATCTGTATTTATTATTTACAAAAAAAATACTTATTCTTTGTGTTGTTAAAGGGATATATATATAGCACTTTGTTTTGGGTGGTAAATCTGGAGCAAATGATTCCTCCAAACTATTCCAGGCAACAACAGGATACCATTATTTTTCTTCATCTAGTCCTGTTTCCTGGCATACTTTGGAAGAATCAAGGCACTCCAATATTTTAAAAGTTTACTATTCTTTTAATTTGGACTGTGTTATGTATGGTGTGTACAGTGAGCAGCATAAGTTGGCTTCATTTCCACCTGTGTATGTATGTATGTACAGCCACAATCAAATATTTATCCACCCACACTTTCCTTCCATCGTAGTATATATCTTGGTAATAAAGAACAACATGTGTATGATTTTGCAACACCAATACAATTTGCAACAACAATAATGATAATAATTGAGGGGGTTGAGTTGATGTAAGGTGTTGTTGTATGATTATATTTTACAACACCTTATAATAATAATAATAATAATAATAATAATAATAATCAGTATCATTTCAAAATATAATCATACAACAACACCACCTTACATCAACTCAACCCCCTCAATTATTATAATTATTATGAGGTGTTGCAAAATCATACACGTGTTGTTCTTTATTACCAAGATATTTATTACCATGGAAGGAAAGTGTTGGTGGATATTTGATTGTGGCTGTACAATTGACCACAATATTCATTCATACAAGCTGTTGGTTTCAAGATATCATAATAAACACACAAGATGTAAGACAATAATAAAACTACAACACAACTTTATACTGAAGTTAATAATTTATTGTATCCTTATAGGGGAAGTTTAGTGTTGGTAAATCTGGAGCAACTGAATCATCCAAATTATTCCAAGCAACAACAGAACACCATTATTTTTGTTTATCTGGTCCTGTTTCCTGGCATTATTATTATTATTATTATTATTATTGTTATTATTAATATTATTATTATTATTATTATTATTATTATTATTATTATTATTATTATTATTATTATTATTATTATTATTATTATTATTATTATTATTATTATATTTGCTCTTCTGGTCCTGTTTCCTGACAGTATTATTATTATTATTGTTTCTATTATTATTATTATTATTATTATTATTATTATTATTATTATTATTATTATTATTATTATTATTATTATTATTTTTGTTCATCTGGTCCTGTTGTTTCCTGGCATACTTTGGAGGAATCAAGGCACTCCAATGTAACCAAAGTGAATTACCACTTTAACACTGTAGAATATTCTATGCTGTTTATAGAATAGTTTGAAGGAATCATTTACTCCAGATTTACAACCCTACACTGTACTACCCTCCTTAAATAATCTTAGATAATCCTAGTTAATTAAGTAACTGTACAGCCACAATCAAATATCCACCAACACTTTCCTTCCATGGTAGTAATTATCTTGGTCATAAAGAACAACACATGTATGATTTTGCAACACTTCATAATAATAATAATAATAATAATAATTGAGAGGGTTGAGGTGTTGTAAGGTGTTATTGTATGATTATATCTTGCAGCACCTCATAATAATAATAATAATAATAATAATAATAATAATAATTGAGGGGGTTGCGGTGTTGTAAGGTGTTGTTGTTGTATGATTATATTTTGATATGATACTGATTTATTTGTACGATGGAAGGAAAGTGTTGGAGGATATTCGATGGTGGCTGTACAAGAATAAGATTGGCTCCACATATGATAATTAATCTCTATCTGGATACAAGACAAATTAGAGAGATTTTTTTTTTTTTTTTTTTTTTGAGAAACTGGCAAAAAAAAAAATTATTATTATAATGAATAATATACTAGAAAATTAAAATATTTCAAATTTAAAAACTATGAATACAATACAATTTAGACAAAAAAATGTGTTGAGAAACTGGAAAAAAAAAAAAAATAAAAAAAAAATAAATAAAAAAAAAAATAATAATAATAATAATAATAATAATGAATAATCTACAATAAAAATATCTTAAATTAAAAAAAACTATAAATAAAATGCCAAGCGAATCAATGCACATACAAATTAATACATAATACATAAAACAGGGGGAATTTATATTGAAGTTAGAATTTTAACAAGTAATAATTATATATCATTAGGCAGCTGTTGACATACAAACAAACAAACAAACAGCAGGTATAAACACTGTTGAAAAAGTGACAAATAAAGAAAATAAAAAACAAAGAATTATTTACAGTGTCTTTTAATTAATGAAGAAGTCAAGAGAGTAAATAATAATAATAATAATATTAATATGAATAATAATAATAACGAAAATAATAATAATAATAATAATAATGAAAAATAAAAAAAAAATAAAAATAATAATAATAATAATAATAAAAATAATAATAATAATAATGAAAATAATAACAATAATAGTAATAATAATAATAATAATAATAATAATAATGAAAATAGTAATAATATTAATAATAATAATAATAATAATAAAAATAATAATAATAATAATAATGACAATAATAATAATGATAATAATAATAATAATAATAATAATAATAATAATAATAATAATAATAATAATAATAATAATAATAATAATAATAATTATAATAATAATAATAAAAATAATAATAATAATAATAATAATGAAAATAATAAAGTTTTATTACCTGTATAAGAAGTGAGTTTTATTTTCATGACAAATCAACATATCTCTGATTATTCTTTCTCTGTTATTTCACTAAGAGAGAGAAAGAGAGAGTGAGAGAGAAAAAAAAAAAAATACTATTCTTTTTTTCGTTAGAGAGAGACCACCATTTTTTTTTTTTTTTTACATACTGTGAGTGAATTAATTGCACTCCAAAATATCAAAAGCATACTACAGTAATCCCTTAAGGGGGTGCGGGAATAGGGGGTCGGGGGGGTTTTGGGAGGTGCGGGAGTAGGGGGACAGGCTTGGGGGGGGGGTTAGGTGGGTTCGGGAATATGGGACAGGCTTTCTACCCACCTCAAGCCTGTCCCCCTACTCCCGCACCCCCCCAAAACCCCCCAAGCCTGTCCCCTACTCCCGCACCCCCCTAAACCCCCCCACCAAGCCCGTCCCCTTATTCCCGCACCCCCTTAAGGAACCCTGTGTGTGATGTAGTCAGAAAATTGGAGGTAAATGAGTCCTTCAAATATTGCCATGAAACACACACACACACACACACACCTATATGGAAGGAGCTTGTTTGTTTCGTGGCATAGCCAGGAGGAATCAGAAGCCTCCACTTTTCATACACGATCACAGGGTCCTTAAACGTTCCCCCCCCCCCTGTCTGTCAACAAGTTATGTGTGTGTGTGTGTGTGACTGTGTGTGTCTGTGTCTGTGTGTGTGTGTGTGTTCTTACCTATTTGTATCTTTACAGGATTGAGTCAAGCTCGTAAGTAATGTTCCGTATATTAAATAAAATCCTATTATCATATTTTTCTTTAATTAAAGTTATGTATGGTTTTGATACACACCATTTCTTCTTATGGATGGTAATTTGTTCCATGTGTGTGTGTGTGTGTGTGTGTGTGTGTGTGTTGTGAAAGGCGGCCGGCAGGCATACTAGTAAGAAAAAACACCTCACCCTCTCTCTCTCTCTCATAATCTCACACACACACACTCCCTCTCTCTCTCTCTCTCTCTCATAATCACACACACACACACTCCCCCCTCTCTCTCTCTCTCTCTCTCTCTCTCTCTCTCTCTCACATTTCCCCTCATTTCTCCCTCCTTCCCTCTCCTCTCTCTCTTTCATTTTCCCTCTCTCCTCTCTCTCTCTCTCTTTCTGTCTTTGGAATAACATCGTGTAATTTCCGTAGACTTAAATTCATCTTTATCACGTTCCATCCACACACACACCACATCCAAAAATATGGGTTTTTGGAATACGTCAAAAATATTGTCAAATCCCACATTTGACCTATGGGTGTGCAAGATTTGGTCATATGGGTGGGGGTTACCAGAAGGGGGGGCAAGACTTTCTCCGTTTTTCTTTACGATGCACCGTTTTTGAGTTATGGCCACTTTTTTGGAAAAAAATTTGAACCGATTTTTGACCATGAAGATCTATATGGATTAGGATGAAATTTGGTATGGAAGTACAGTTGGTAAATTGGGCTATATAATTTTTTCATTTTTTCTCTATGACCTTCTGTTCAAAAGTTATGTCAATTTTCGTGTCTAAAAAAACTGACCAAATTATGACAATGATAAAAAAATATTCAATGATTAATTAATGTTTGAACATGAATAATATCTAATACCAAAGACTCACTCACACAACAAACAACAAAATTAATGTCACTCAACAGTGTGTGTGTGTGTGTGTGTGTGTGTGTGTGTGTGTGTGTTGCTATGTGAGTAACGTATGTCTATTCGCATATATTTATGAATGAATGTGTGTGTGTGTGTGTGTGTGTGTGTAACGTAGGCCTATGTGTGTGTGCATTCGTATATTCTCATGACTGTGTGTGTGTGTGTGTGTGTGTGTGTAACGTAGGCCTATGTGTGTGTGCATTCGTATATTATCATAACTCTGTGTGTGTGTGTGTGTGTGTGTGTGTGTAACGTAGGCCTATGTGTGTGTGTGCATTCGTATATTCTTATGACTGTGTGTGTATGTGTGTGTGTGTGTGTGTAACGTAGGCCTATGTGTGTGTGTTATTCGTATATTCTCATGACTGTGTGTGTGTGTGTGTGTGTGTGAAACGTAGGGCTATGTGTGTGTGCATTCGTATATTCTCATGACTGTGTGTGTGTGTGTGTGTGTGTGTGTGTGTGTGTGTGTGTGTGTGTGTAACGTAGGCCTATGTGTGTGCATTCGTATATTCTCATAATTGTGTGTGTGTGTGTGTGTGTGTGTCTTCTTCAGTTATTCCTGTGTTCATTGCATATGAAAAAAAATATATAATTTATAATGTCAAGTTAGTATGAGGACTGGAGTAAAAACCAGCAAGGTGAATATCTAATAACTCTTCCTCTAACTACACTCCTTTCCAACTTTGACATAAAAGCTCAAAGTCTTTTTTACCTTAAACTTTACTACACTCTCATCACCCAATCACTGATCATTATATCAGATGTATAGAAACTCTGCTTTTCCATCAGAGCTCAACCTCTTACCTCTTCAACTAGACTCCATTTCAGACTTTACTCCAACTTTTACTAAACTGCTCAGTCTATCCCATACTCCCGCACCCCCCTAACCCCCCCCCCCAAACCTGTCCCCCTATTCCCGCACCCCCTGGTTTGGGTTATCGTATTTCATAAAAGGTATTTAAGTCGGCTGTTAAATTTCTCATTCCTTCCCATTCTTCCTTCAACCCTTCCCATTCTTCCTTCAACCCTTCCCATTCTTCCTTCAACCCTTCCCATTCTTCCTTCAACCCTTCCCATTCTTCTACCACCCTTCCATTCTTCGTTCAACCCTTCCCATTCTCTTTTCAACCCTTCCCATTCTTCCTTCAACCCTTCCCATTCTTCCTTCAACCCTTCCCATTCTTCCTTCAACCCTTCCCATTCTTCTACCACCCTTCCCATTCTCTTTTCAACCCTTCCCATTCTTCCTTCAACCCTTCCCATTCTTCCTTCAACCCTTCCCATTCTCTTTTCAACCCTTCCCATTCTTCCTTCAACCCTTCCCATTCTTCCTTCAACCCTTCCCATTCTCTTTTCAACCCTTCCCATTCTTCCTTCATCCCTTCCCATTCTTCCTTCAACCCTTCCCATTCTCTTTTCAACCCTTCCTATTCTTTTTCCAATCCTTCCCATTTTCCCAGCCAAGGAGAATAGGAAAAAGATGGACCTAATTAAAATTTCCGAAAATTTGACGTCCACTTGTCATCCAAATTATAATGAAACGAGACATTGACGAGTGTGTAAACTATGATATTTGGGTTTGTTGTTGTACTATAAGGTTATACAAACCATATAACACGTGTTAGACTCGTAATGAGCAAATATTTAGGGGGTGCAGGAATAGGGGGACAGGCTTGGAGGGGGGTGGGGTTAGGAGGGTGCGGGAATAGGGGAACAGGCTTGGTGGGAGGGGGTGCGGGAATATGGGACAGGCTTGAGGGGTAGGGGGTTTGGGGGGTGCAGGAATATGGTACAGGCTTGGGGGGGTGCAGGGGGTGCGGGAATAGGTTACAGGCTTTCTACCCACCACAAGCCTGTCTCCCTATTCCTGCACCCCCTAAATATTTGCTCATTACGAGTCTAACACGTGTTATATGGTTTGTATAACCTTACAGTCGGTGTCAATAATAAACATCCACATATGGGTATCTCAAACAATTTACTGTCTAATGTTTTCACGTTTACATATGATGTTATTGTTTTAAGTAGTGTGTAGCTGCTTGTATTAAATTAAAAGATGGTAGTTAACGTGTGTGTGTGTGTGTTATTGTTTTAAGTAGTGTGTAGCTGCTTGTATTAAATTAAAAAGATGGTAGTTAACCTGTATGTGTGTGTGTGTGTGTGATATTGTTTTAAGTAGTGTGTAGCTGCTTGTATTAAATTAAATTATGGTTGTTAACCTGTGTGTGTGTTATTGTTTTAAGTAGTGTGTAGCTGCTTGTATCAAATCAAAAGATGGTAGTTAACGTGTGTGTGTGTGTTATTGGTTTAAGTAGTGTGTAGCTACATGTATTAAATTAAAAGATGGTAGTTAACCTATTTATTGGAAAGTCTATCATCTAAGGAACAGAGGAAAGCTGTCAAACTCTTACGTGAGTTACCCCTATACGGATGATTATATTTGACCGCGACTGTACATACTCAGGGACAGTCAGCGGCAGAAGTCCTGTCGCCTCACCTGCTGCTTCATAGAGGCAAAAAATGTTCATAGACTCGAGAAATACACATGTTTTCTACACATAATAATATCGAGTCTATGAACATCGCGTACCTCGGTGAAGCAAGTGAGGCGACAGGACTTTTGCCACCGACTGGACACCACTACATGTGAGAAGGCTGTTTGTTATCAAAAACCTTCAGTCGTGGTGTCATTTTGTATTGCGCAGAAAGTGAACTGTTGTTATGGATGTATATTGTTTTACACTGTTAATTTGTAATGAATGTGTGTACAGCCACAATCAAATATCCACCGACACTTTTTTCCCTTCGTAGTAAATATCTTGGTAATAAAGAACAACACGTGTATGATTTTGCAGCACCTCATAAAGATAATTGAGGGGGTTGAGTTGACATAAGGTGTTGTTGTATGATTATATTTTGATATGATACTGATTTATTTGTACGATGGAAGGAAAGTGTTGGTGGTTATTGGATTGTGGCTGTACTTAATAATACTAATAATATGACCAAGGTAGTTGTATTCTGAACCAGTATCTATCCTATCAACATGTGTAATTTATCATTTGTGAAGTATATATATCTGTCATCTCTGCATTCAAATTGTGTTACAACATTAATATTGCTCAATGATACATACATACATACATACATACATAGGTGGAAATGAAACCAACACACTAAAATATACACTTCTTATTTTCTACTTCAAATGTAAAAGTTTTTTTATTGTTGGAGTCATTTTGCCAACAGGTCATTTCGCCCACACTGTGGAGTCATTTCGCCCACAGGTCATTTTGCTTACAGGAATAGAAAAAGGAGAGGATGAAGGAGAAGAAGGTGTAGAAAAGGAAGGAGAAAAGGGACGAGAGGATGAAGGAGTAGAGGAAAGAGAAGAAGGAGTGAAAGAGATAGAAAAAGGAGAAGATGGAGTAGAGGAAGGAGAAGAATGAGTAGAAAAAGAAGGAGCAGAAGAAGTAGAAAAAGGAGTGGGAGGAGAAGAAGAAGTAGAGGAAGGAGGAGTAGAAGATGGAGAAGAGGAAGGAGAAAAAGGAGAGGAAGGAAAAGAAGAATGAGTAGAAAAAGGAGTAAAAGAAGTAGAAAAGGAAGGAGTAGAGGGACGAGAGGATGAAGGAGTAAAAGATGGAGTAGAAAAAGTAGAAAACGAAGGAGTAGAAAAAGGAGAAGAAGTAGAAAAGGAAGGAGAAGAAGGAGTAAAGAAGTAGAAAAAGAAGAAGGAGTAGAAATAGGAGAAGAAGAAGTAGAAAAGGAAGGAGAAGAAGGAGTAAAGAAGTAGAAAAAGGAGAAGGAGTAGAAAAAAGGAGAAGGAGTAAGGGAAGGAGAAGGAGGAGTAGAAGAAAAAAGAGTATAAAAATGTTCACATATTTATAATGACAATGCTGGCTGTGATGCAAAATTTATACAACCAACCAATTGTGTTATATTGGTTGAAACTTAAATTAAGGTGATTATTATTTTGTTGGAGTTACTTTATTAAATATATTTCCATGTTAAATTGGCCACAAGCACTTTACTTTACTTTACTTTACTTCAAATGAGTTATGTAAATAGATATCGATAAATTTACGAGTTGGGTGGTAAATTTGGAGCAAATGATTCCTCCAAACTATTCCAGGCAACAACAACAGAACACCATTAGTTTTGTTCATCTGGTCCTGTTGTTTCCTGGCATACTTTGGAGGAATCAAGGCACTCCAATGTAACAAAAGTGAATAAATTACCCCCTTACAAGAAAAAATAATAATAATAATAATAATAATAATAATAATAATAATAATAATAATAATAAAATAATAGTAATAATCACCTTAAAAGATAAAATAATAATAATATTAATAATAATAATAATAATAATAATAATAATAATAATAGTAATAATCACCTTAAAAGATAAAATAATAATCCCACCAATCCCACCTTTATACCTTTATTATTATTATTATTATTATTATTATTATCGATTAATATTTCTTAGATTAAAGAACCCTGTGTGTTATGTAGTCCGAAAATAATAATAATATAATAATAATAATAATAATAAAATAATAGTAATAATCACCTTAAAAAATAAAAAAAATAATAATAATAATAAAATAATAGTAATAATCACCTTAAAAGATAAAATACTACTACTACTAATAATAATAATAAAATAATAATAATAATAATAATCACCTTCCGATGTAAATATAATTATGAATAGTATACTGAACTTGTGATTAGTTGGTTAGTTGGAGTAAAAGGATGAATTGGAGACTACTGAAGCCTCCAAACTATTCCACAAACCAATCCCACCTTTATACCTTTATTATTATTATTATTATTATTATTATTATTATTATTATTTGTCGTTATCAATAAGGAATGTGTATCAAATCAAAGACATATTTATGAAAAGTTGTACCTTTATTATTATTATTATTATTATTATTATTATTATTATATTATTATTATATTATTATTTTTGTCGATTAATATTTCTTAGATTAAGGAACCCTGTGTGTGATGTAGTCAGAAAATTGGAGGTAAACGAGTTCTTCAAATATTGCCATGAAACACACACACACACACACACACACACACACCTATATGGAAGGAGCTTGTTTGTTTCGTGGCATAGTCAGGAGGAATCGAAGCCTCCAATTCTCATACACGATCACAGGGTCCTTAAAAGATTTGTATAATATTTGATCGATAAAAGTTTTTGGTGTATATTATTGTGAAAAAAAAAACATGTCATTTGAAATTTTGAACCTCATGTGGATTTGAAAACACGCATTAACAAACAAACAAACAAACTCGTGTAAAATACAAGTTATCTGTATTTATTATTTACAACAAAAATACTTATTCTTTGTGTTGTTAAAGGGATATATATATAGCACTTTGTTTTGGGTGGTAAATCTGGAGCAAATGATTCCTACAAACTATTCCAGGCAACAACAGGATACCATTATTTTTCTTCATCTAGTCCTGTTTCCTGGCATACTTTGGAAGAATCAAGGCACTCCAATATTTTAAAAGTTTACTATTCTTTTAATTTGGACTGTGTTATGTATGGTGTGTACAGTGAGCAGCATAAGTTGGCTTCATTTCCACCTGTGTATGTATGTATGTACAACCACAATCAAATATTTATCCACCCACACTTTCCTTCCATCGTAGTAAATATCTTGGTAATAAAGAACAACATGTGTATGATTTTGCAACACCTCATAATAATGATAATAATTGAGGGGGTTGAGTTGATGTAAAGTGTTGTTGTATGATTATATTTTACAACACCTTATAATAATAATAATAATAATAATAATCAGTATCATTTCAAAATATAATCATACAACAACACCACCTTACATCAACTCAACCCCCTCAATTATTATAATTATTATGAGGTGTTGCAAAATCATACACGTGTTGTTCTTTATTACCAAGATATTTATTACCATGGAAGGAAAGTGTTGGTGGATATTTGATTGTGGCTGTACAATTGACCACAATATTCATTCATACAAGCTGTTGGTTTCAAGATATCATAATAAACACACAAGATATAAGACAATAATAAAACTACAACACAACTTTATACTGAAGTGAATAATTTATTGTATCCTTATAGGGGAAGTTTAGTGTTGGTAAATCTGGAGCAACTGAATCATCCAAATTATTCCAAGCAACAACAGAACACCATTATTTTTGTTTATCTGGTCCTGTTTCCTGGCATTATTATTATTATTATTTTTATTATTATTATTTATATTGTTATTATTGTTATTATTATTATTATTATTATTATTATTATTATTATTATTATTATTATTTTTGTTCATCTGGTCCTGTTGTTTCCTGGCATACTTTGGAGGAATCAAGGCACTCCAATGTAACCAAAGTGAATTACCACTTTAACACTGTAGAATAATCTATGCTGTTTATAGAATAGTTTGAAGGAATCATTTACTCCAGATTTACAACCCTACACTGTACTACCCTCCTTAAATAATCTTAGATAATCCTAGTTAATTGAGTAACAGTACAGCCACAATCAAATATCCACCAACACTTTCCTTCCATGGTAGTAATTATCTTTGTCATAAAGAACAACACATGTATGATTTTGCAACACCTCATAATAATAATAATAATAATAATTGAGAGGGTAGAGGTGTTGTAAGGTGTTATTGTATGATTATATCTTGCAGCACCTAATAATAATAATAATAATAATAATAATAATAATAATAATTGAGGGGGTTGCGGTGTTGTAAGGTGTTGTTGTTGTATGATTATATTTTGATATGATACTGATTTATTTGTACGATGGAAGGAAAGTGTTGGAGGATATTCGATGGTGGCTGTACAATAATAAGATTGGCTCCACATATGATAATTATTCTCTATCTGGATACAAGACAAATTAGAGAGAATTTTTTTTTTTTTTTTTTTTTTTTTTGAGAAACTGGCAAAAAAAAAATAATAATAATAATTATAATAATGAATAATATACTAGAAAATTAAAATATTTCAAATTTAAAAACTATGAATACAATACAAATTAGACAAAAAAATGTATTGAGAAACTGGAAAAAAAAAAAAAAAAAAAAAAAAAATTATAATAATAATAATAATGAATAATCTACAATAAAAATATCTTAAATTTAAAAAAAAGTATGAATAAAATGCCAAGGGAATCAATGCACATACAAATTAATACATAATACATAAAACAGGGAGAATTTATATTGAAGTTAGAATTTTAACAAGTAATAATTATATATCATTAGGCAGCTGTTGACATACAAACAAACAAACAAACAGCAGGTATAAACACTGTTGAAAAAGTGACAAATAAAGGAAATAAAAACCAAAGAATTATTTACAGTGTCTTTTAATTAATGAAGAAGTCAAGAGAGTAAATAATAATAATAATAATAATAGAAATAATAATAATAATAATGAAAATAATAATAATAATAATAATAATGAAAATAATAATAATAATAATAATAATAATAATAATAACGAAAATAATGATAATAATAATAATTATGAAAATAATAATAATAATAATAATAATAATAATAAAAATAATAATAATAATAATGAAAATAATAATAATAATAATAATAAAGTTTTATCACCTGTATAAGAAGTGAGTTTTAATTTTCATGACAAATCAACATATCTCTGATTATTCTTTCTCTGTTATTTCACTAAGAGAGAGAGAGAGAGAGAGAGAGAGAGAGAGAGAGAGAGAGAGAGAGAGAGAGAGAGAGAGAGAGAGAGAGAGAAAATACTATCCTTTTTTTCGTTAGAGAGAGACCACCAATTTTTTTTTTTTTTTTTTTTTTTTTTTACATACTGTGAGTGAATTAATTGCACTCCAAAATATCGAAAGCATACCACAGTAATCTGTTAAGGGGGTGCGGGAATAGGGGGTCGGGGGGGTTTTGGGGGGTGCGGGAGTAGGGGGACAGGCTTGGGGGGGGGGTTAGGGGGGTTCGGGAATATGGGACAGGCTTTCTACCCACCTCAAGCCTGTCCCCCTACTCCAGCACCCCCCCAAAACCCCCCAAGCCTGTCCCCTACTCCTGCACCCCCCTAAACCCCCCCCCAAGCCCGTCCCCTTATTCCCGCACCCCCTTAAGGAACCCTGTGTGTGATGTAGTCAGAAAATTGGAGGTAAATGAGTCCTTCAAATATTGCCATGAAACACACACACACACACACACACACACCTATATGGAAGGAGCTTGTTTGTTTCGTGGCATAGCCAGGAGGAATCAGAAGCCTCCACTTTTCATACACGATCACAGGGTCCTTAAACGTTTCCCCCCCCCTGTCTGTCTACAAGTTACGTGTGTGTGTGTGTGTGTGTGACTGTGTGTGTCTGTGTCTGTGTGTGTTCTTACCTATTTGTATCTTTACAGGATTGAGTCAAGCTCGTAAGTAATGTTCCGTATATTAAATAAAATCCTATTATCATATTTTTCTTTAATTAAAGTTATGTATGGTTTTGATACACACCATTTCTTCTTATGGATGGTAATTTGTTCCATGTGTGTGTGTGTGTGTGTGTGTGTGTGTGTTGTGAAAGGCGGCCGGCAGGCATACTAGTAAGAAAAAACACCTCACCCTCTCTCTCTCTCTCATAATCTCACACACACACACTCCCTCTCTCTCTCTCTCTCTCATAATCACACACACACACACTCCCCCTCTCTCTCTCATAATCACCCTCTCTCTCTCTCTCTCTCTCTCTCTCTCTCTCTCTCTCTCACACATTTCCCCTCATTTCTCCCTCCTTCCCTCTCCTCTCTCTCTTTCATTTTCCCTCTCTCCTCTCTCTCTCTCTTTCTGTCTTTGGAATAACATCGTGTAATTTCCGTAGACTTAAATTCATCTTTATCACGTTCCATCCACACACACACCACATCCAAAAATATGGGTTTTTGGAATAGGTCAAAAATATTGTCAAATCCCACATTTGACCTATGGGTGTGCAAGATTTGGTCATATGGGTAGGGGTTACCAGAAGGGGGGGCAAAACTTTCTCCGTTTTCCTTTACGATGCACCGTTTTTGAGTTATGGCCACTTTTTTGGAAAAAAATTTGAACCGATTTTTGACCATGAAGATCTATATGGATTAGGATGAAATTTGGTATGGATGTACAGTTGGTAAATTGGGCGAGACGGATTTTTTATTTTTTCTCTACGAGGCACCGTTTTTGAGTTATGGCCACTTTTTTGGAAATTTTGTTGAACCGATTTTTGACCATGAAGATCTATATGGATTTGGATGAAATTTGGTATGGAAGTACAGTTGGTAAATTGGGCTATATTTTTTTTTCATTTTTTCTCTATGACCTTCTGTTCAAAAGTTATGTCAATTTTCGTGTCTAAAATAACTGACCAAATTATGACAATGATAAAAAAATATTCAATGATTAATTAATGTTTGAACATGAATAATATCTAATACCAAAGACTCAATCACACAACAAACAACAAAATTAATGTAACTCAACAGTGTGTGTGTGTGTGTGTGTGTGTGTTGCTATGTGAGTAACGTATGTCTATTCGCATATATTTATGAATGAATGTGTGTGTGTGTGTGTGTGTGTGTGTGTGTGTGTGTGTGTAACGTAGGCCTATGTGTGTGTGCATTCGTATATTCTCATGACTGTGTGTGTGTGTGTGTAACGTAGGCCTATGTGTGTGTGCATTCGTATATTCTCATAACTCTGTGTGTGTGTGTGCGTGTGTGTGTGTAACGTAGGCCTATGTGTGTGTGTGCATTCGTATATTCTCATGACTGTGTGTGTGTGTGTGTAACGTAGGCCTATGTGTGTGTGTGCATTCGTATATTCTCATGACTGTGTGTGTATGTGTGTGTAACGTAGGCCTATGTGTGTGTGCATTCGTATATTCTCATGACTGTGTGTGTGTGTGTGTGTGTGTGTGTGTCTTCTTCAGTTATTCCTGTGTTCATTGCATATAAAAAAAAATATATAATTTATAATGTCAAGTTAGTATGAGGACTGGAGTAAAAACCAGCAAGGTGAATATCCAATAGCTCTTCCTCTAACTACACTCCTTTCCAACTTTGACATAAAAGCTCAAAGTCTTTTTTACCTTAAACTTTACTACACTCTCATCACCCAATCACTGATCATTATATCAGATGTATAGAAACTCTGCTTTTCCATCAGAGCTCAACCTCTTACCTCTTCAACTAGACTCCATTTCAGACTTTACTCCAACTTTTACTAAACTGCTCAGTCTATCCCATACTCCCGCACCCCCCTAACCCCCCCCCCCCCCAAGCCTGTCCCCCTATTCCCGCACCCCCTGGTTTGGGTTACCGTATTTCATAAAAGGTATTTAAGTCGGCTGTTAAATTTCTCATTCCTTCCCATTCTTCCTTCAACCCTTCCCATTCTCTTTTCAACCCTTCCCATTCTTTTTCCAATCCTTCCCATTTTCCCAGCCAAGGAGAATAGGAAAAAGATGGACCTAATTAAAATTTCCGAAAATTTGACGTCCACTTGTCATCCAAATTATAATGAAACGAGACATTGACGAGTGTGTAAACTATGATATTTGGGTTTGTTGTTGTACTATAAGGTTATACAAACCATATAACACGTGTTAGACTCGTAATGAGCAAATATTTAGGGGGTGCAGGAATAGGGGGACAGGCTTGGAGGGGGGTGGGGTTACGGGGGTGCGGGAATAGGAGGACAGGCTTGGTGGGAGGGGGTGCGGGAATATGGGACAGGCTTGGGGGGTAGGGGGTTTGGGGGGTGCAGGAATATGGGACAGGCTTGGGGGGGGGGTGCCAGGGGTGCGGGAATAGGTTACAGGCTTTCTACCCACCACAAGCCTGTCTCCCTATTCCTGCACCCCCTAAATATTTGCTCATTACGAGTCTAACACGTGTTATATGGTTTGTATAACCTTACAGTCGGTGTCAATAATAAACATCCACATATGGGTATCTCAAACAATTTACTGTCTAATGTTTTCACGTTTACATATGATGTTATTGTTTTAAGTAGTGTGTAGCTGCTTGTATTAAATTAAAAGATGGTAGTTAACGTGTGTGTGTGTGTGTGTTATTGTTTTAAGTAGTGTGTAGCTGCTTGTATTAAATTAAAAAGATGGTAGTTAACCTGTATGTGTGTGTGTGTGTGTGATATTGTTTTAAGTAGTGTGTAGCTGCTTGTATTAAATTAAATTATGGTAGTTAACCTGTGTGTGTGTTATTGTTTTAAGTAGTGTGTAGCTGCTTGTATCAAATCAAAAGATGGTAGTTAACGTGTGTGTGTGTGTTATTGGTTTAAGTAGTGTGTAGCTACATGTATTAAATTAAAAGATGGTAGTTAACCTATTTATTGGAAAGTCTATCATCTAAGGAACAGAGGAAAGCTGTCAAACTCTTACGTGAGTTACCCCTATACGGATGATTATATTTGACCGCGACTGTACATACGCAGGGACAGTCAGCGGCAGAAGTCCTGTCGCCTCACCTGCTGCTTCATAGAGGCAAAAAATTTTCATAGACTCGAGAAATACACATGTTTTCTACACATAATAATATCGAGTCTATGAACATCGCGTACCTCGGTGAAGCAAGTGAGGCGACAGGACTTTTGCCACCGACTGGACACCACTACATGTGAGAAGGCTGTTTGTTATCAAAAACCTTCAGTCGTGGTGTCATTTTGTATTGCGCAGAAAGTGAACTGTTGTTATGGATGTATATTATTTTACACTGTTAATTTGTAATGAATGTGTGTACAGCCACAATCAAATATCCACCGACACTTTTTTCCCTTCGTAGTAAATATCTTGGTAATAAAGAACAACACGTGTATGATTTTGCAGCACCTCATAAAGATAATTGAGGGGGTTGAGTTGACATAAGGTGTTGTTGTATGATTATATTTTGATATGATACTGATTTATTTGTACGATGGAAGGAAAGTGTTGGTGGTTATTGGATTGTGGCTGTACTTAATAATACTAATAATATGACCAAGGTAGTTGTATTCTGAACCAGTATCTATCCTATCAACATGTGTAATTTATCATTTGTGAAGTATATATATCTGTCATCTCTGCATTCAAATTGTGTTACAACATTAATATTGCTCAATGATACATACATACATACATACATACATAGGTGGAAATGAAACCAACACACTAAAATATACACTTCTTATTTTCTACTTCAAATGTAAAAGTTTTTTATTGTTGGAGTCATTTCGCCAACAGGTCATTTCGCCCACACTGTGGAGTCATTTAGCCCACAGGTCATTTTGCTTACAGGAATAGAAAAAGGAGAGGATGAAGGAGAAGAAGGTGTAGAAAAGGAAGGAGAAAAGGGACGAGAGGATGAAGGAGTAGAGGAAGGAGAAGAAGGAGTGAAAGAGATAGAAAAAGGAGAAGATGGAGTAGAGGAAGGAGAAGAATGAGTAGAAAAAGAAGGAGCAGAAGAAGTAGAAAAAGGAGTGGGAGGAGAAGAAGAAGTAGAGGAAGGAGGAGTAGAAGATGGAGAAGAGGAAGGAGAAAAAGGAGAGGAAGGAAAAGAAGAATGAGTAGAAAAAGGAGTAAAAGAAGTAGAAAAGGAAGGAGTAGAGGGACGAGAGGATGAAGGAGTAAAAGATGGAGTAGAAAAAGTAGAAAACGAAGGAGTAGAAAAAGGAGAAGAAGAAGTAGAAAAGGAAGGAGAAGAAGGAGGAAAGAAGTAGAAAAAGAAGAAGGAGTAGAAATAGGAGAAGAAGAAGTAGAAAAGGAAGGAGAAGAAGGAGTAAAGAAGTAGAAAAAGGAGAAGGAGTAGAAAAAAGGAGAAGGAGTAAGTGAAGGAGAAGGAGGAGTAGAAGAAAAAAGAGTAAAAAAATGTTCACATATTTATAATGACAATGCTGGCTGTGATGCAAAATTTATACAACCAACCCATTGTGTAATATTGGTTGAAAAATAAATTAAGGTGATTATTATTTTCTTGGAGTTACTTTATTAAATATATTTCCATGTTAAATTGGCCACAAGCACTTTACTTTACTTTACTTTACTTCAAATGAGTTATGTAAATAGATATCGATAAATTTACGAGTTGGGTGGTAAATTTGGAGCAAATGATTCCTCCAAACTATTCCAGGCAACAACAACAGAACACCATTAGTTTTGTTCATTTGGTCCTGTTGTTTCCTGGCATACTTTGGAGGAATCAAGGCACTCCAATGTAACAAAAGTGAATAAATTACCCCCTTACAAGATAAAATATTAATAATAATAATAATAATAATAATAATAATAATAATAATAATAAAATAATAGTAATAATCACCTTAAAAAATAAAATAATAATAATATTAATAATAATATTAATAATAATAATAATAATAGTAATAATCAACTTAAAAGATAAAATAATAATCCCACCAATCCCACCTTTATAACTTTATTATTATTATTATTATTATTATTATTATTATTATTATTGTCGATTAATATTTCTTAGATTAAGGAACCCTGTGTGTGATGTAGTCAGAAAATAATAATAATATAATAATAATAATAATAATAATAAAATAATAGTAATAATCACCTTAAAAAATAAAAAAAAATAATAATAATAAAAATAATAATAATAAAATAATAGTAATAATCACCTTAAAAGATAAAATACTACTACTAATAATAATAATAATAAAATAATAATAATAATAATAATCACCTTCCGATGTAAATATAGTTATGAATAGTATACTGAACTTGTGATAGTTGGTTAGTTGGAGTAAAAGGATGAATTGGAGACTACTGAAGCCTCCAAACTATTCCACAAACCAATCCCACCTTTATACCTTTATTATTATTATTATTATTATTATTATTATCATTATTATTATTTGTCGTTATCAATAAGGAATGTGTATCAAATCAAAGACATATTTATGAAAAGTTGTACCTTTATTATTATTATTATTATTATTATTATTATTATTATATTATTATTATTATTATTATTTTTGTCGATTAATATTTCTTAGAGTAAGGAACCCTGTGTGTGATGTAGTCAGAAAATTGGAGGTAAACGAGTTCTTCAAATATTGCCATGAAACACACACACACACACACACACACACACACACACACACACACACACACACCTATATGGAAGGAGCTTGTTTGTTTCGTGGCATAGTCAGGAGG
>JAWQEG010000716.1:257500-261998 GCA_033782935.1 Petrolisthes cinctipes
ATATTCTCATAACTCTGTGTGTGTGTGTGCGTGTGTGTGTGTAACGTAGGCCTATGTGTGTGTGTGCATTCGTATATTCTCATGACTGTGTGTGTATGTGTGTGTAACGTAGGCCTATGTGTGTGTGCATTCGTATATTCTCATGACTGTGTGTGTGTGTGTGTGTGTGTAACGTAGGCCTATGTGTGTGTGCATTCGTATATTCTTATAACTCAGTGTGTGTGTGTGTGTGTGTGTGTAACGTAGGCCTATGTGTGTGTGTTATTCGTATATTCTCATGACTGTGTGTGTGTGTGTGTGTGTGTGTGTGTGTAACGTAGGCCTATGTGTGTGTGTTATTCGTATATTCTCATGACTGTGTGTGTGTGTGTGTGTGTGTGTGTGTGAAACGTAGGCCTATGTGTGTGTGCATTCGTATATTCTCATGACTGTGTGTGTGTGTGTGTGTGTGTGTGTGTGTAACGTAGGCCTATGTGTGTGCATTCGTATATTCTCATAATTGTGTGTGTGTGTGTGTGTGTGTGTGTGTAACGTAGGCCTATGTGTGTGCATTCGTATATTCTCATAATTGTGTGTGTGTGTGTGTGTGTGTGTCTTCTTCAGTTATTCCTGTGTTCATTGCATAAAAAAAAAAATATATAATTTATAATGTCAAGTTAGTATGAGGACTGGAGTAAAAACCAGCAAGGTGAATATCTAATAACTCTTCCTCTAACTACACTCCTTTCCAACTTTGACATAAAAGCTCAAAGTCTTTTTTACCTTAAACTTTACTACACACACTCATCACCCAATCACTGATCATTATATCAGATGTATAGAAACTCTGCTTTTCCATCAGAGCTCAACCTCTTACCTCTTCAACTAGACTCCATTTCAGACTTTCCTCCAACTTTTACTAAACTGCTCAGTCTATCCCATACTCCCGCACCCCCCTAACCCCCCCCCCAAGCCTGTCCCCCTATTCCCGCACCCCCTGGTTTGGGTTATCGTATTTCATAAAAGGTATTTAAGTCAGCTGTTAAATTTCTCATTCCTTCCCATTCTTCCTTCAACCCTTCCCATTCTTCTACCACCCTTCCATTCTTCGTTCAACCCTTCCCATTCTCTTTTCAACCCTTCCCATTCTTCCTTCAACCCTTCCCATTCTTCCTTCAACCCTTCCCATTCTTCCTTCGACCCTTCCCATTCTCTTTTCAACCCTTCCCATTCTTTTTCCAATCCTTCCCATTTTCCCAGCCAAGGAGAATAGGAAAAAGATGGACCGAATTAAAATTTCCGAAAATTTGACGTCCACTTGTCATCCAAATTATAATGAAACGAGACATTGACGAGTGTGTAAACTATGATATTTGGGTTTGTTGTTGTACTATAAGGTTATACAAACCATATAACACGTGTTAGACTCGTAATGAGCAAATATTTAGGGGGTGCAGGAATAGGGGGACAGGCTTGGAGGGGGGTGGGGTTAGGGGGGTGCGGGAATAGGGGGACAGGCTTGGTGGGAGGGGGTGCGGGAATATGGGACAGGCTTGTGGGGTAGGGGGTTTGGGGGGGTGCAGGAATATGGGACAGGCTTGGGGGGGGTGCCGGGGGTGCTGGAATAGGTTACAGGCTTTCTACCCACCACAAGCCTGTCTCCCTATTCCTGTACCCCCTAAATATTTGCTCATTACGAGTCTAACACGTGTTATATGGTTTGTATAACCTTACAGTCGGTGTCAATAATAAACATCCACATATGGGTATCTCAAACAATTTACTGTCTAATGTTTTCACGTTTACATATGATGTTATTGTTTTAAGTAGTGTGTAGCTGCTTGTATTAAATTAAAAGATGGTAGTTAACGTGTGTGTGTGTGTGTGTGTGTGTTATTGTTTTAAGTAGTGTGTAGCTGCTTGTATTAAATTAAAAGATGGTAGTTAACGTGTGTGTGTGTGTGTGTTATTGTTTTAAGTAGTGTGTAGCTGCTTGTATTAAATTAAAAAGATGGTAGTTAACCTGTATGTGTGTGTGTGTGTGATATTGTTTTAAGTAGTGTGTAGCTGCTTGTATTAAATTAAAAGATGGTAGTTAACCTGTGTGTGTGTTTTTGGTTTAAGTAGTGTGTAGCTGCTTGTATCAAATCAAAAGATGGTAGTTAACGTGTGTGTGTGTGTTATTGGTTTAAGTAGTGTGTAGCTACATGTATTAAATTAAAAGATGGTAGTTAACCTATTTATTGGAAAGTCTATCATCTAAGGAACAGAGGAAAGCTGTCAAACTCTTACGTGAGTTACCCCTATACGGATGATTATATTTGACCGCGACTGTACATACGCAGGGACAGTCAGCGGCAGAAGTCCTGTCGCCTCACCTGCTGCTTCATAGAGGCAAAAAATTTTCATAGACTCGAGAAATACACATGTTTTCTACACATAATAATATCGAGTCTATGAACATCGCGTACCTCGGTGAAGCAAGTGAGGCGACAGGACTTTTGCCACCGACTGGACACCACTACATGTGAGAAGGCTGTTTGTTATCAAAAACCTTCAGTCGTGGTGTCATTTTGTATTGCGCAGAAAGTGAACTGTTGTTATGGATGTATATTATTTTACACTGTTAATTTGTAATGAATGTGTGTACAGCCACAATCAAATATCCACCGACACTTTTTTCCCTTCGTAGTAAATATCTTGGTAATAAAGAACAACACGTGTATGATTTTGCAGCACCTCATAAAGATAATTGAGGGGGTTGAGTTGACATAAGGTGTTGTTGTATGATTATATTTTGATATGATACTGATTTATTTGTACGATGGAAGGAAAGTGTTGGTGGTTATTGGATTGTGGCTGTACTTAATAATACTAATAATATGACCAAGGTAGTTGTATTCTGAACCAGTATCTATCCTATCAACATGTGTAATTTATCATTTGTGAAATATATATATCTGTCATCTCTGCATTCAAATTGTGTTACAACATTAATATTGCTCAATGATACATACATACATACATACATACATAGGTGGAAATGAAACCAACACACCTAAAATATACACTTCTTATTTTTAACTTCAAATGTAAAAGTTTTTTATTGTTATTCAAAAAAATTTATATTGCCAAAATATTTTCCTGATATTAATCCACACTTTTTACTTTGAATTAATTTATATAAATGAATTATTTATTGACTTAAAAGATGGTAGTTAATGTGTGTGTGTGTGTTATTGTTTTAAGTAGTGTGTGTGAGTGTGTGTTATTGTTTTAAGTAGTGTGTGTGTGTGTGTGTATTTTGTTATGTGTGGGTTGTGTGTGTGTGTTATTGTTTTTGTTATGTGTGTGTTTGTTTGTGTGTGTTTGTTTGTTTGATTGATTGATATATATAAGGTGTTGCAACAGTGAGGTCATATAGCTGCAGAGGAAGAAAGGTAATGGAGAGATGTGACAGCAAGTGTTATTATATACTCTCTCTCTCTCTCTCTCTCTCTCTCTCTCTCTCTCTCTCTCTCTGTGTGTGTGTGTGTGTGTCTCTCTCTCTCTCTCTCTCTCTCTCTCTCTTCTCTCTCTCTCTCTCTCTCTCAAAGGTAAGTTTTATTATATATATTATTATTATTATTATTTAAGGGGGTGCGGAAATAGGGGGACAGGCTTGGGGGGGGTTTAGGGGGTGCGGGAATAGGGGGACAGGCTTGGGGGGGGGTTAGGGGGGTGCAGGAATATGGGACAGGCTTTCTACCCCCCCAAGCCTATCCCCCTACTCCCGCACCCCCCTAACCCCCCCCCCAAGCCTGCCCCCTACTCCTGCACCCCCCTAACCCCCCCCCCCCCAAGCCTGTTCCCTATTCCCGCACCCCATAAACCCCCACCTCAAGCCTGTTCCCTACTCCCGAACCCCCCTAAACCCCCCCCCCCCCAAGCCTCATGTCAAGATATTCCTGGTCAAAGGTAAGTGTTATTTTATACTCTCTCTCTCTCTCTCTCTCTCTCTCTCTCTCTCTCTCTCTCTCTCTCTCACATAGGGTCCATTCCACAGTTGTTGGTATTGGTTTGTAAGCACACAAACGAAAGATTATTAGCCGTGTTAATGACTTCTGGTGAATTATTTAATGAATTTGGTGAGTAAACTATTATTATTATTATTATTATTATTATTATCGTTATTATTATTATCGTTATTATTATTATCGTTATTATTATTATCGTTATTATTATTATCGTTATTATTATTATCGTTATTATTATTATCGTTATTATTATTATTATTATTATTATTATCGTTATTATTATTATTATTATTATTATTATTATCGTTATTATTATTATTATTATCGTAATTATTATTATTATTATTATTATTATTATTATTATTATTATTATTATTATTATTATTATCGTTATTATTATTATTATTATTATTATCGTTATTATTATTATTATTATCGTTATTATTATTATTATTATCGTTATTATTATTATTATTATCGTTATTATTATTATTATTATTATT